>JBAJNP010005195.1:0-29983 GCA_036877545.1 Yasuhikotakia modesta
ATTCTGAGTAAGTGTGTGAGGGGTTCTAATTTCAACTCCTGCATGATGTAAAGGCTTTCTCGTTTTGCAATAAAAAATTGCAGCTATATGTCAGAAAATGTAAATCAAGGGCAAAGGTCTTTTTTTATTTGATAGTCTCACTGGAATAGAGAACAGACAGCAGCTGAGTTACTGAGAAAAAGAGTGTTTGTGTGAGAGCAACAAAATATAAAAAACCTCCAGTGCATGCTAACTTAAAATGGTTTATTTCTGACACACACATTCACAGCACATTCAGTATTCATGTAGGTTTCTGAGTGGTGTCAATCACTTGCCATATTATATAGACAGAAAAGATTTTACATCATAACTTTACACATTTTTGGTTAGCTTCTGAAATGATGTCGCCTCGTGCGCTACTGTGTCAACAAATAATTAAATATATAGCAATATATAAAGCAGAAATCATAAAGCCATGTATTAAAAGCACTCTAGGAATTAATAGGATTGTGAGGAACATATAAATAAATAAATATTGGGAAGTGCTTTGAAAAGAAAAGAAAGAATGGCCGCAAGGGATTTGTCAGACAAAGAGATTTGATGTATGTCTTTCCCAGTGTTGAAGGCTCGGTGCTGTACATTAGTAGGGCTTCCACTGAGAGAATGGGTTCCACTAAAGGGGAGGTGGATGGGATTTGGCACTTTTTTAAAAGCTAATGCTCACAGGAGCGAGCGTAATATCGTCTGGGTGTTCTGCATTTATGCTGTGAAGACATTGAAGCATGTCTGGTTCTTGTTGCCGAACAAGTAAATTGAAATGTCAAAAACTCACGGTCTAGGACAGCATGCAAAACCTCGGGAACCCTCCAACTTGTGCTGAAAAGAATGTAATAAACACTTTGTTGTAGCACCCGAGAAACCACCATTTTCAATCAAAGCAGAGTGGGAGGCTATTTATTTGGAAACTGGATGACTTTCAGTAGCTCAAATGAATATAGATTCTCCAGCAAAAACATTTCCCACTCCTGCGCTGACGTGTGTAATTGAGAAAAAGACAATAGCATTGTGGATCTGTCAGCTCCTAGGGTCGAGTTTTCACAAGCCAGCAAGCAAAGAAGCTTGTTATTATTTTGTGAATGTTACGGTTGGCTAATTCCAAAATCTGAATGCTGATCTGAGCTCATAAAAGCATACAGCAAAGCTTGTCCTTGGTTTTGGATGCAGTGTTTTTAAAGAGAAATAGAATGATAAAGCAATTCATTGTTCCGGTTTTGTTCTCATCTTCCTCTCAAGTCCCTCATCTCAGTTTTTATAGTGGTTGTTGTTCACTGAGATGTATGATTTTGATGAATTTCGTGATTGCATTTGAAAGTTCATTGACAGAAGCCGGGACAGAATTCATAGGACAGAATAAACCTTGTTTCTGTTTTTCTGCTGGACTATCGCAACTCAATCGAGCGTCACATTTATACAGTGTTTCTGAGGAAAGTTTGTCTTTTATTAGGCATTTGAGCGAAATGCATCGCCAGAGGCAACATATAAAGGTCACGGAATATGAATGAATTTGTCTGCCTCTAAAGCTTTAAAATCATGGATATTTGATGAAACGCTACACTGAATATTTACGTTTTTGATTGCTTATGGACTGCTGACTGCATTATTTAGCATATACCATGGGATATATGATATAATTGGCTATATAATCTATACTTTTACCAAGAAAGTTATTGCTATATCGAATAATTGACCCATTTAAACTGTATATTGTTTTTCTGAAAAGTCATTAACCAGGAATACTAACATTACTTACCTATTTCAATACTTGCCTAATTCAACTAATTACTTACATTCAATTGCTTACCTTTAATTGAATCTATACGTTTTGTTGAAATGCATAACAAGGGCAACATGATTGAGCTACAGGTTTTAAAATAAGCAGAATTTATGAAAGGTTTGTTTCAGGAGCCAATATGAAAATGTATATGAAATTAGAACAAAATGTTACAGAATAATTAGCTTTATAGAGGCTCAGCTACTTTATAGACTTTGTGCAGTGGCCTTCAATAGGGTTTAGATTTCAGTGTGAGATATGTGTTTATACCACAGTATAAACAACACAGGAAAGGTTCCACAGGCTGACACATTTGTAAAATAACATTCTGATGATGGCAAGCCTGGTGATGCAGTATCACCTTTGAAGTGTAAAGTCAGTTTCAATTGTACTTGTGGGAAACAAATGTTATGCTCTGAATTCTTATTGATTTATGAGAAATAATGAATTGTACAAATGGAATCTGGAATGTGGATCTAATTGGTGAACTCAGAGCAATGCTATTATCGTGGCTGTAAATTTGAGGTGCCCTTCAGTGCTGCCGTTGCAGATAAAATGCTGTAACGTTGTATTCCCTGCTTGTCTTTTGTGATCCTGAGCTTTAATAAAGCGCTGATTATAAAATCACAGCTCTGTGGGACCCTATAGATCTGCCTTTCTTCTTTTTAGTTTGAACTTTATGCATGCTGTAACAGAAAGAGAAACTAACCTTGACTGCCCCTAAAAAAAGACTAGCTGTCAGTCAAACTTGAATCTCCCAGCATCTTTGCGACCTGAGGCGTGTCAGGACAAGGCTAGAGGGAAGTGTGGGCTGTGTGTGTGTTTACGGATGTGCATGTATTACCGTTTGGAGATCCAGAGAGGATGAAGTTTCTGGTCGTTTGTCGGTTTTATTTGGCCGTCAATCATGAAAGATTGATGGGGGTATAAGGAGCGTAGGGGCTTTTTCCTAGTATGGAGGTTGACACTGACATGTGACTTAGTAGAATGTTGCACAGTTTTGTTTAAAAAGGACAAAGTGGATGTTCAGATTGACTGACTAGTGCATGTAGGACACTCTGAATTATTGAAGCCACAAAGTCTTTAGCCCTCTTTCAAATGGTGTCGCCCCACTGCCTGAAAAAGTTAGGTTAGCATTTATTGGTAACAGTTCATGCCAGGTTCTTTGAAAGCATTAGCTGATTGAGACAAGTCTTTTCTCCATCTATGATATATAGACTGAAATTTATTAGAGGTTTCCAGCATTTAGCAGTGTTTGGATGGGCTCTCAGTGTAAATTAAACTGAAATAAATGATGTCTGTGAAATGAAAATATAGTGAAATAGAATCTGCTATTTAGTCCAACTAATGCACATTATTACCTCACCTCCATTATTAGTTATAGCTTTAGGTTGATCAAATGCAGAGCGCGGTAATGAGGGATTTTAGAATGTTCGTCAGTTTGAAAATGGTGGAAATTACTAAATCTTACTGTTTGCAAGATGTCTCTCAGGAGTGTCCTCATAGGGTGTGGTGTAATGGCTCGGATCTGATGCCTCTATTTATGTTACCAATTTTTAGTGAAGCAGCTTGAATAATTTATGAAGAAAAAGATTGTAGAGGCAAAAACAAACTATATCTAGGTGTTTATGTCAAGCAGCCATCTATGTATGAAAGCTTCTTATAAAATACGATTACATCTTGGCTCCCACCTTCTTTGTCTTGTCTCTCTTCCTTAATAGCCTGTAATTGGTCCCCCATGGAACCTAAAAAAGGGACAGGGATGCGTAACTCACCAGTGATTACTCGGATTAAAGAGTGCAGGGAAAGACTTGGTCAGGCGTGTACAAAAGAGAAGTTCATGAATAATACATTGTACAAATCTATGGCTTGAATCATGAAAGGAAAAAGGCCCCGGGCCAGAGGGAGACTGTATGTGTGGGTTAAAACTGGAGGGGCCCATAACAGCATGAGCAAAGCTTGGGGTCTTGCCTTGGGAAGAGAATGACCTGAGTTGATAATTTTAAAAACTTTGTTGGGAAAATAACATTATTACAAAATATGACATGTAGCAAGTAAAGAACTGGATTTCTAAAATAACATTGTCCAACAGTGACAGCGGTGGATAAAGATTCTGAGAGAGACGGGGCCTCCTTGTATGCATCCTGTTCTTTGGGCGGAAAGTTCAAAGGTGACTGTGCAGGTGTGAAGATGTGAGGATGGTAAAACTGCATTCAACTGGGAAATACAATCTGTAGGAGATCTTTGAAAGATCTTCTTTTATGATGGCTGGGAAGAAATGTGACAAGAAAATTGAATTTGATGTGGCACATTGTACAGCATCTTTTTTTAGCACCCTTACCTGCATGTGTTTTGTTCCTGAGCTTATGTTAACCCCTAATGCCTCAACCTTTAAATCTGCCACTCTTCCCAGCCTTGTTTCATTTCCAAAATGTCATATTTGCTTCCACTGTTTCCTCCCTACATAAATCTGAATCCCTTATCAGGATCTTCTACATTCAGGACGACACGAGGAATGGATACCGTTATTTTTATCTAATCTCTCTCACCAAGCAAATTCTGTGTTTGCCTCCATCTCCTCTGACAGGAAAGCTGCTTGCATTAGTGCTGTATCTAGCTGCTGCACCGCCCTGACACCTCACTCTGATAAGCCCCCACCCCCACCCCCCCCAAACACTCCCCCCTGTGGTGTGTGCATCAGTGAAGAGTGAGTATTTTGCCCCGATAAAATAGCCAGCCAATAATGCCGCAGTGGTACATTTATCTTTTCAAGCCGATATTTCCTTTCTTAGGGTTTGTTTTTCTTCCCCTTCCTCAGCTCGGTCTATAGATCTATTTCCGCCACACCAGAGCGACTTCGTTCGCTGATTCCCTCTAAATAAAATGCTGGATCGAGGCGCAAAATTGCAGCGAGACGAGCAGCAAATCTAACCAGTTGTTTATAGGATTTCAACGTGGCTACACAGTGTGAGAGCAGCTCTCAGTAGGTGCTGAGATCTGAGCTGGTTTGTTAAATCAAATGCCTCATTTGGTTTAAAACTTTTCCTGAGAAATAATGTTTCTTCGTAGTTCTGCTCTGCGGGAGTTTTGCTGTGAAAAGTGGGTCTTTGAGAAACTACTATTGGCTCTGATGTACCTCAAACACTTTTTATATTTTCGTATTGAATTTAAACAGTAAATTACTAAGGGGGTTGTAGGTAATGGAAAAGCATTCGTTGTGTGTGTGTTTGGCAATGACTTTATAGCTGCTATTGCCAGCGTGCTAGTGTATGTTTGTGTATATGCATCTGTCAGCAATGTTTGTGCTAACAAGTGTTTACTGTGTTCCCTGTGTCTACATGCAGCTCAAGAACGCAAATGCCAACACAGATATGCAGTGGAGTTAAGTCTGAGTCCATATTGACAATCTGGGATGCAAAATTTAAAACTCGAAATAAACAGATTGATTAAATGATTCTGAACCATTTAAAACAACCAAATTATATGATGTTAAGATTATCTTAGGATTCTTATTCATTCATTTACATTACATTTTTATTTTTTTTTATATGCTTTTATCCAAAGCAACTTACACTGAATTTTAAGGTATACATTTTTTTTCAAACCCACAACCTTTGCGCTGCTAACGCAATGCTCTACCAGTTGAGCTACAGGAACACAATTTAATCATTGTCCATGTTAAATGAGTCAGATTTCCTTTCCTCCACTGAAGCACACACTGTGCTCTTTAGAACATTCCCAGATCAATCTGGAATAACATGGATCATCAGGTTTTACACACACTTGAGCACATGCCAGCCTGAGTCCACGCTGTCATCCAAGTAAAAGGAGGACCAAAAAGACACTAAGAAACTCTTCTTTTTCTAAACTTAGGCTTACACTTAGATTGTTATACTTAAATGCTAAGAATTTCACTAGAGGCCTCAGACCTTACAGTTTATGTGCCTGTATGTCTGCATGCACAGGCTTTGTGTGTTTGTTTGACAGTGTGAGCCCTGGGGGTGCTGGGAAATACTGGTTTCCGTGGTGAAGGTTGACGTGGTGCTAGATTCTGGTCAACAGGGCTGGTTCTAAAACGCCGCTGTTATGTTGCTGAAGTCCACAGCCGTTGTTATGTTGCTGAAGTCCACAGCGTCTGCTCGCCTGGCCCGTCTGTCTGAGGCTCTTCTGGCTGGGCTCACACCCGTGACGCTGCTGACAGAATGACAGCAGGGGCGTGGAGCTGTGAATGTCAATGTGGATGAGGGCCGGTTCTGCATGATCTGCGGCACATACAAACACACACTTATTTTCATATCAAATTTCTAGGAGGAGTCCAGCAACACGGGGTGTTACAGTAGAGAACACACACATTGCTTGAGTTGAGTATTCATTCACATTCTGAAGGGTTCTGACAGGGCAGAGCTCCTCAACCTTTTGGAAGACCAACGCCACATGGTTGATAGAGAAATGATGGCCTCTGTTGAACACAAATTTGAGTGTTACTCAAATTTTGCCTGGTATATAATAACATGCCTTATGGACCATATTATTGTATTTACGTGCCTATTCTTTGTTACTCACATTAGAGAGGCATCTTTTTAAATGTATTCAATACATTTTTAAGAGATGTTGAAACATTTGATTAATTTTTACTAGCTGGAACACTGCGAGTCACACATGGACCCCAGCATTAAATTGTTGAATAGTACTGTGCTGTCTTTTGTTGAGAAGACACCAGCTCGAGACAAATATATCCAGTGTTTTAATAAATGGAAAAACATGTTGCATGCAACATGAATATGTTTAAAAGGCAACAAAGGCAGCCTGATGTCTGTCAACCTGTGTGGCTATGAATATAAATGGAGAAAAAAAAATCTCATAAGCTGATATCATACGGTAATGTATGATTTTTTTGTGTTGAGCTTTGCCAGGCAGAACAGTTATTATTATAAAATGACAAGAGGTTGAGGGGGCACGGCTCAATCTGTTGGTGTGGCCTAGTTAGGCTGTCAGAAGATTGTCTGCAGGAGTGAGGGGAGATGCTATAAATCAGGTATGAACTTCAGTTTTGACCCAGAGCAGCAGATACCCAGTGTGTTTAAACAATAAGGTAGTGATCTGGTTTTAAGAAAAAAATTAATCACTATAATTCAAATGGTTAAATTATAGTCTCTTTATAGCAATTAAAGTCTTTTCTCACCCACTTTATTTCCCACACAGTTTATTAACTATCAAATTGCATGCATGGGATTGTGGGATATTATTGGCAGCAAAAGGATACATGCACAGTATGTTTCCTTCAAATCAGTTGAGGGCATTTCAGTAAATATGATGTTAGGCAAGCATCAGATGTGAGGAAATCTAATTCACCTCCAGGATATCTAATAAGTCACGTATAGAATACATAATGTAGATGGCGCTACAGTTTACTGGTGTTCAATCACTCTTCCACTTCGCATCACGTCACCTTTTTTTCTTAACATTAATAATTTAGCAGTTGTGTTTTCCCATCACAGTTTCATCAACATTCATTTTCATCAGTGTTTTAATTAAAATCTTTTCATTATTGCCCCGCCCCCCACTCACGCCCTGCCCCCAAGTACTCTAGTGCATGTTTATTAGATTTATCAATTAATCATAATGTAAATCTGTCAAAAATACCCAGCCCTTGTTTTGAACACAGCCCCAGAGAACACACTGCTGTAATTTACTGTATGTGTCACTGAGAAAAATCACAGTTACTCTTTCTCTACCCAAGAACCTGTTTTTCTCTGTTTTACGTTCACTCATTCATATACAGCCTGTTGCCACGTGGGTGAATTAATGTGTCACACACACACCTGCAGGCCAAACACATGCCCATAATCACACTTTCTTTGACTGTGATGTTCACATTCCATTAACATTTGTGCCAGTCAGGATGTAGGGCAGCTCTTTCGAACACGAGTGTATCTGTGAAAGCAGCCTCTCTTTCCCTCTCATTCTCGCTCTCTCACTTAATCTCGTTTTCTCCCTCTCTTCCCTGATTTGGAGGCTGAGTGAGCTATTTAAAGCCTTTTATTGACAAGTTTATCGTTTTTGCATACTGATATATCAACATAAACTGTGCATGCAGATATAACATAATATACATTTTGGCACATGCTTTGTTATGATCTGGCTCATCCTACAAAACGGATCTTCACTCAGTACTGTATGGATGCTTCAAACGTCACATTTATATAAGCTGACAGATAAAGATTATTGTGCTTTCACGTGATCTTGTTGGATGCTGGGAGTGTTAACGTCTTGATTAATCATAATGGATGTGCAATTTACATGCACAACAGAAGACGACCAGCTGTTCTTGTGCCTGTCTTGAGAAGCTAACTGTTCTGAGCTCTGGGAAAAGCTGTTCTGAATTTGAATGTTGTAATACAAATTCCTCTGGTCTTATTTTTGTGTAAGGTCTGAAAACGTTGTTTAAATATTCACTTTTTACTGCTACTTCTGTAACCGTAGTCTTTTATATGTATTGTAGAGTGAAGTATGTAATCTCTCTTTCATTAGCATGATTAAATAAATTTTTTTAAATAATCACTGTTCCAAAACTGGTTCCCTAGACACTGCCTCATTTTTTTATTGGTTGGACAACAGATATCTCCGCCTCAAATCTAGTCCATTGGTTGAGACTGTGTTGCTGGGTTGGACTGGTCAGGATTTTAGAACAAATAAAGAAATGTTTTAATAGCACCACTGCCACAGTTTTTACATTGTTTCAGGGTAATCAGCTTGAATGAATGTCTTATAAAGATATTTACACAATATCTTACTCTACAATTAAGTTATGATGCAAGACAATGTATTTTTCCCAAACAATAGAAATGTGTATACTTGGTAAATAAACCCAGACACTTTACAAATTTAATTAATATATAGCTTAAACAATTTAGAGCCTATTCTATTCTATTACAGTAGAAATATCGTCCACCAGTTCCATCATTGCCAGTGAGAACCCTGTAATTCAAAAGGCACTGTAAGTTGCTTTAGAGCGTCTGTTGAATGCATACATGTAAAAACCTCCCTCATGTTGCTATTACTTTTCTCTGGGTTTGAAGTTGTTCACACTGATTGGTCCATTTCAGAACAAGAGTTAGTCTGGTGATTGATCTAAAGAAGCGAATCAGAACAGCTGTGGTGGCCGTGGCCCTGGTAGTCTTGTCTTAACCTTGAACAATCAGACAAGCACTCCACCATTTAAACTGTCTTTGGGAACAGGGACATTGTCACACGGGGCTGTGTAGAATCTTGATTCAACAACCGGCAGGGCATGTGGGGTTTGGACAAAAGAAGCCTTGCATATAAATGTGGTGGAAGACAATCCTGTGCCTTCGAGAATAAGAATCCCATCATCTCATTTCAGATGCAAATACTGGCATTTCGTAAGTGCAATATTCTGTTCACAACCAATTTACCTCTGTAATATGCCGTATTTACAAGTGCACCAGTATATTTACAAGTGCGACAGGTTAGAATAAATGTAGAATAGGACTAGACTGTATGCATAAGGAATTTTCGGATAATGTAAAGTGGATTTTTATAGATGGAAGGAAGTGTGGAATAGTTAGAAGGATGTGGGACAACGATATCATCATCATTAGGAAAGTTGTTTCACAGGAGGATCTAAAAAGTTATTTAATATATGGCACCAAAAACTGTGATGCTATCTTCAAAGTACAACACAGTTAAGCAAGTAGGCCATAGCCACGCTAGTTTGTGGATGGGGAACAAAATGACAGAAACGCAGTGCTGTGGGTCCCCTGAACCAGAACTGAGAACCACTGCTTTGAATAGTGCAGTACTATAGATGTGGAAATATAAGGGAGAAAGTTTGTGGGAGTTGAGCCGTAGTTCGTAGTTTTTTTTTGTAGGAAAAAGCACATGAAAAAGGCTTGTGTGGATGTATAAGTGCCGTCTGTCAATCACCAAGAACAGAGAGTTCCAGCTCAGCCCCTCGTGTAGGGCTTTCTTCTTCGTATGTAGGGATGACAAAGAACACCCACATTAACGACTGTGTCCTCTTCAACATTTGAATGACAAGTGATGAGGAACATCAAAGATCAACTTCCTGTTCATGACAACAAGCAGGAAGGGAATATTCCGGTGTTTGTGAAGTAAGTTGTCTCCCTCACGCCAAGCTAAAACTTTTCTGTGGTTTTTCACTTTCCACTTTACTCTGTACTCTCAGGTAATGTTTAGAAGCATTTCCGTGTAGTGTTTGGTTTTATTAAATTTCCTGGCCATGATGAAGGTCAGGCAGGGAAACATAATCAGCCGTGTCACTCTAAGGTCTTTCAGCATCCGCTTTGTAAATATTGTTTTTCATCAGGTCATTGTTAGTATAAAGATGCATCTTTTGTTGTTGGCTTGTCTGGTAGGCTTTTCCAAAGTTTGGTTTCCTGCCATCATTTTAATAAGATCTCATTATTGCACTTGACTGGTAACAAGAAAAAATGGCAATTAAAGTGAGAGCAAAGCAGAAAAAAGGCTTTTGGAAATGGGCAAAAAATTAAAATGATCTGCCTCAAATAACTGTTCTATAGACACTATTAGCCTGATATTTTAACCAATATCGATAAAGAGAATTAATAGAAGATTCTTAATTTACTCTGTGACCCTGGAAAATGACTTTTTTTTGAATGGGACAATAAGATCTTCTGATTAAAATTAGATAGTTCTGATAGTTCTGTCAGACAATTTAACTGGGACTCACATGTGTTGTAATTTGATCATTGAAGAAACTCTCTGCTGCTGATAGGCTTTAATATTTGAAGCAATGTTCACTTAAAACTCATTATTGGTGCAAAATAAACCCACTTTAGGTGTTTTATGGTTTTGATTTATTCAGTGCTGATAAGGGTTCTGATCTGGTCATTTTAAATGAACTAATCTATAGACTTTTATTAGGTGTAATAAGGAATTTGTGGAAGGTGTTCATATCGAGATGCTTTGATTTCGCAAGTCACTCTGGGCTTGGGTAACGCAAGTCCAATCCAATCCATGTTCCTCAGCGCAAACAGCACAGACTCTGCTAACATAACAGTGAAAATCCTATTAACCTAATGGATAGGACCAATAATGCAGCATTATCCCCACCTCAACCTGATTAGCAACGATGTTGTATTTGTAGGGATTTGCCAAACTGGCAATGGTTGGCCCCTGCTAGGTAAAGCCAATAAGTCTCATTATTTTCCTCTGCAAAATCGTGTGGATGGTAGCATCGCTTTGTATGTCAAGCTTTAAAGGTAAATGAAAATTATTAGCTTCTAAGCAGCTATTTCATCACAAGCCTGCTGGACACAAACCATGAGAGAAATAAATACTCTTTCTGTTTCCTTAGCAGATTTACAGAGAACTGAATGTACTACATTCGTATTATTGCACTGTGGTTTCTCAGGGTTCTAATTGGTCTATAACTTATAGCGTTAATGTTTAGCTACAAATGACTATGAGGCATCATTACACCAAGAGTATAATTCTGAGCTGTAGACTTGTGTTTTAGGCTGTTGTCTCTGGAGTCAATTTTAAGAATCTTTTCCACACCTGTTCAGCATGTGCATTCCATAAAGTTTTATATTATATTCAGCTACAGTAACACACTTTCTTGGAAAATTTAACTCATGTCGTTGCCATTGCACCAGATTCATAAAGCTTAATAAAACAAAATGGAAAGTTTTATGTGATGGTAGCTGGGCTATATAGTAATGACTTTTTATCTAATGCAAAGATGCAGCAACAGTTTGTGAAAGCTAAGATTATTATATTAAAGGAATGTTTTCTCAGTAATGTTAGAAAGTAGGATTTTAGGAGTATTGGGTTGATATTTTAACAGGAGGTATTCCATGTGTTATATTAGATTTTTCGGATTTAATACAGGACACAGTACAGTTCCTCTGAGTCATTCATATAAAGACATATTCAGTACCGTGCAGCAAACTGTGGGTACAGTTAAGCATTGTGTCTATCTTCATTCGACCATGGTCCATCACATTTGATTGGATTCTGGAGCAACATTGCAGTGAGATGTTTGTTACCGGCTGAGAGCTCTCTATATGAGTCAGTATTTTTACTTTCCTATAGGCTGCATTGAGACAGGAACCCAGAAGAAAGTCAAACTAGTAAACAAAACTAGAACTCCATGTTGATACTTTTCCCATTGCCCCGAGGTTTGGCCAGTGGGGATACAGGCAGACATATGTGTTCCTTGGCAGGGATTCGGAAAGGTTGGCTCAAGCTAGTTTCCTATTCGGTGGGGGACTCTACTCAGGTGTTGCCTGCAGAAAGAAGGACACTACGGGAAGTGTCATGTCTCAGTCAGCCAATAGGAGGGTAATCAGGAAGTGCTGTGAGATGCAATCAGCTCTCATGTGCTGCTGTCCACAGGAGTGCCTGCATTCTCTGCCACGTGCAGAGAGCACATATGCCTCCTTTTAAACTAATAATACCTTTGTGTGATGTCAGAAACAAGGCTCTAAAATATTTCTGCATTGTAAAACAAACTGCTGAGCTTGGTGTAAAAATATAATGACATGCTTTTAAAGGGCTGATGTGCCTTTATTTATAATGTGCTCATCCTCATGCCAGAAAACCTATATACTTTTCCACTGAATAGGTTTTGAAATTTGAGTATTAGCAAGTAGCTTTTATCATGCACTGAGTTCATAGTGACCAAGCCTGTCAAGCTGTAAAAGGGAAAAAAAAACTACCATAAATGCAGCCCAAAGGAGCCATGTATTGCATTAAAGGTCTTCTTTTGCAATATGATACCTTTGTGTAATCATCAGACAGAAACATCAGACAGCCATTCGCTAATCTTCTCACGTCTGCTGCACTTCAGACAACTGTAAATGGTGAATTTAACTTTTTAAACTTAATTTCAGATTAACTATTCTTTTAGTGCTAGAGTCTTTAATCTTCTATGTTTGACTTTTTTTGTTCATCTCCCTTGATGGTGCCCAGATAAAACTGATGTGTTTGTTAGCTCACAGTGATTGACAAGGATCTCTGAATTAGCAGGTAACTGCCTGTCAATCCCCACCTCCTTCTGGAAAATCTGAACTTCTGTTGAGCCGAATCTGAGTCATTCCCTTCTATTTATTTTTCCAGAGCATTTTAGCTTTATATTTAATGTGACAGTGAGCTCCCAGAGGCCTATTGATTAGATCGACCCTTAAGGTACTCAGAGTACATATTTATATTTCAGAGAGCTGCTGTCTGTGTGAATTTTGTCAGGAAATCGTGGCAGATTGGAAAGCTTGTTCCTTTGGGTGATCATTTGACTTTCATACCTTACATGAGGCTTGAGATCTTCCCTGAGCTCTAAGCGAAACAAGTTCTGAGGGAAAATAAAGTTTTGTGCATAATTGTCAACCGAAAGATGCCAAATCTGGATGCTTGTTGTTACAGCAGGAACTGAGATAAAACTGGCATGGCAGAACAGGTTAATCAGCTTAGCCTCTGACGGCAACACTTGAATCTCTCAGCGTGTTATCCATGCTTCAATTCTGAGACCTACCTGTTTTTGCTACCTCACAGGTTGCTTTCTACCCAAGACCTTGGCACTGGTGTCAGCTGCCTATCATAGGAGATTTTGGTTTTGAAAGCATGGAATGAAGTAATTTATACAGATGTATTTTCATGTGACAGGCCAACTTTATTTCTACTTGTTTATAGTACAATCCATTAGCTCTCTCTAGTTTTAAGATTGGATTTAACATGCCAGAGCCTTTTGCAAGTTGCCATCTCCTAGATAACCAATCTTGGCTGCCCTGATCCCAATGTTATCAGACTTTTGTTGCTTTAGGAAATAAGATACAAGTTCTACAACCTGTACAACCCTTTTTGTTTACCTAATAAATGAATGTTGTTGGCACACTAATGGATTTTAAAAGATGTTTTGCTAACAGAGACTGTGATATTCTTTGATATTAAGTAAAAGCAGCAAGGCAAATGAATAAATGGATCTTTTGACTTGCAGGTATCTATTATTCAATTTATACCGCTTTTACTCAGTGCCAGGAATATCCTTTACAGTTTCCAAGCATTGTACCACATTGAATTTAATCTCACTTTCTAATGGAAGGTTGCGTGAGAGTGTAAGACTTTAGAAAAAAAATAATGTGTACAATTAGTTCTGACAGACTGAGAAGTTATGATTCAACTTAGATATTCATCCAAAGTACGAAAAGTCCAACACCCACACATCTGATGTGCTTGTGTTACAATGTCTTTGCAGGTCTGGTGCAGGCATAGCATCAAAGCTGTAGTACTGAAAACTGTGCAGTGACCCTGAAATTGGCAGGGTCAGAAACACAACCACAGCTGTGTGTCAAAGTCTCTTAGGGCCACAGGTTCACTTATGATTACAATAATTCTCTATTCACAATTATATGCTGTGTACTCAGCTGTTTTGCCCAATTATACTGTCTGCAAACTTGGCCTCAGAATTTACGTGATACTGTTGAGAATGTTCTGGACCTCTACAATGAGGAAAATAATGACGCTGGTTGTGTTCTCAAAAGGGATGGTTGAAAGAGCAGAGTTCAGCCTTAGTGGTGGAGAAAAAGCACATGTACTGCAGGTCGAAAACTAAATTTACACAGCCCCATTGCCATGGGAACTCCCCACTCCTTCACTGACCTAGATAGGCGTAACTGGTCAGATGCTAACCCACAGACTTAGGCAGCAGTATCTGCACAGTCTACAAAAAATGTAAACATATGTAAATATTTAGCAATTTATTATTCATTCTCTTGGGGACACACTAACTCTTAACTCCACACTAACTGGCACACTAACTCCTTTGTGTCAATAAGCATCTCTGAGCTCACATGACCGCACAAGCAAACAACACAGCACTTTTGTAGCTCTGTTTTATTTTTTTGTAGGATTATCATAACAGAAGATCCAGGGCTTTGCATTTCTAGCTTTCGCTTCAGAACAGCTTTACAACATTAGTCACAGTTAGATGCTGGAACAGCTGTTGCCTCCCAGCTTTTAGGTTCCTCCGACACAACTCAATAAAACCCACTCACATAAAGTCAGACTTAAAGAAGGTCTTACTCCTGATGGTCCTCAAGGCTTAGTCTCAAACCCATAAATGTCAGTCTGAAGAGGTGAGTGTAAGCCTAAGGGCAGGGGCCCACATGGTTCTGGCATCTGATTGGCTGCAGCGGAAAACAGTGAGGCCTGTAAATGACCTATTACTGACACCGTTCAGAAGCATGATGAGAGCCAAGCCCAAGTGCTGTCATAATTATCATTCTAGAGAGGGCTCCAGTGAAGTGAGATGATGATATCAATAGACTAAGACTTGACTAAATGAAGAGGATGAGGTTGCACTGCAGGTGAATTCTAGACAAGCTGGGTTGATGGTGAAGGGCACGTTTTCTCAATTGCATAAGTCTATGTTTTCTTTTGCTGCTAAAACTTGTTCTTTGGGCATTTTTGTTTTTGGAACTTACCCAAAAAGAAAGTCTGTAGGTTTGAAGTCGTTTTTAAATATCTGGACAGGAAAATAAGTAACATACATAGTCATTGCTGAAATCATGAAATAGCACAAATAAAAAAAAAGCTTACAATAGCTTAACTTGTAATAGCTCACTAGTGTTCCTCTTGTGGATTAACAGGTTAAATTAATTGGGTGTGACTTTATGTTGAGGTGGATTATTAAAACGTTTGAATCAATATTTGGGTCATTTCAATTTAGGGGATAGTTCATCCAAAAATTAAAATTGCCATTATTTACGCACCCTCATTCTAAACCTGTATCACTTTCTCTCCTTTCACCATAAAAACCATGCTTGACAGCCATTAACTTTTATTGTATCCAAAAGACATTCTGTTATAAACAGCTCACAAATCTGTAAGCGTAAGTACAAGATGACAGATTTTCCAGCATTGCGTGAACTATTTTTGATTAATGATCTAACTGGGTCTCTGATTAATTGTGTTGTTGAAACCGCCTTATCCAAGATCCAGCAGTGGTCTTAATCAATTGTTTAACATTTCGGCCAATCAAACAACAAAACCAAACGGAGGCAAAGTAGCACAGCTGCACTATCATGAAAATCAGCAGGGAAGCAATTCCAAAAATAATAAATGCCACTGATTTCACTGATGACTTATAGAGGCAGTGTGAGACTGTGCCTCAGTGCTCTGATGAGAGGTGATCTAAATGAGAGAGAGCATGTGTTGCTCTCCTCTAAATCACAATGGGCTGATGAGCCGCATAAAATAGAGAACAGAAGCGTGATTTGTTGAGGACCTAAGATGGCTTTATTTGCAATTAACATCGTATCAGAGTGAAAATACCTTGTTGGAATTTTTATGTCTTGTTTTTGAGCTATGCATAATGTCTTCTGACATTTGTTTCATATTCTGTGATGGTCCTTTTGTGAGTAGCCATGACTGCTGTTTGGTTATTAACTACCTGTCTGCTGTGAGCATACTGTTCCAATCTCATGTTACAGCCCAGCTTATATCACATCACACACTGACAACAGAGATGTTAAGGGCCAAACTCTGGTGGCTTGGAGGTGCAAGTCAGATAATGTGAGGCAAAAACAGGTCTGTCACCCCAGTCCTTCATAACACTGTAAAGAGCCATCAAAACCAGCTTGAACGCTACACGTTGTTTGGTTAAGTGTACAGTCAGTGTTATGGCATTTCTGTGGTGTTTTCAAAGTGTTAAAAATTTGCTTTTATAGTTCAAATTGCAACTTTCTGAATATAGTATTAGGATGCTATCCTATGCATTACACTGTATTTTGATTATTTTACAGTGTGATCAAGTTCCATAACTCATTTTAAAAGCAGCCGCATAAGAGGTGGTTTTAATAAAGTGGTTTCTGAGGGTACTTGCATAAGGTTTTATTAAACAGAAGCAATATATTGTCATATGTCAGGTATGCCGCATACTTTGCATTTATTCAAAGGGTTATTCAAGAATATAGACTACGTTTCACAATATACTGTCAAGACAAAATGGTATGGGTTGGTTTTGTGTTTTAGTATATAATAAAGGGGTACAGCAGGGTGCTGTTAAAGAGTTAAAGAATGGATAATATGGAAATTCTGCAGCAAATAAAATAATCTTTGTCTGTTTTACATTTATGCATTTTATTTTATTCAAAGCGACTTACAGTGCAGTGAACATACACTTCTTTAATCATTGTGTTTTTTATTCATTATGTTATGTTTGCTGGAAATTGAACCTACAACCTTTGCACAGTTAATGCGACGCTCTACCATTTGGACTACATTTATATTCCTTACAAACTAATGGAATGTTTAACAAATATGCACGTTAATAGCATAACAACAACAATCATCTTTGTACAGTCATTTAGTTAACCACAATTTTTAACCACCTATTCCTTATGCTAAAAAAAAATTAGCATTTGCTGTGTGCTTCTCCCTGCCTTTTTAAAAGTATTAATCTCATAAGGAGATGTGTTAATTAGAATTTATATTTACATTTATGCAGTAGAAAGTATCCTACTAAATCAAGACATTGGAACATTCGGCCCCAGAGGCCTGTTACAATAAATAACTCAAGAGCAGATTTCTGCCAGTAGAATCTGTGATGAGTTACTACATAATTGATTTTGCCTTCCAACAC
Source organism: Yasuhikotakia modesta (assembly GCA_036877545.1). Classification (NCBI taxonomy): domain Eukaryota; kingdom Metazoa; phylum Chordata; class Actinopteri; order Cypriniformes; family Botiidae; genus Yasuhikotakia; species Yasuhikotakia modesta. Next base: position 17,454 of record JBAJNP010005195.1, read on the forward strand.
GCAGTGGCATTAATTGGATGTTTGTCTAAATCAGGCCTCATCTGTGTCCTTTTCAGCCACCCTGTTTTGTAATTTTTATCCTGCTGTCTCTTTTTTTTTTTTTATAACCCATACCCAAAATGTGACCTGAATTTAACCAATCACTGGTGAGGAGTGAACACACACACACCCGGAGCAGTAGGCAGCTATCACTGTAGTGCCAAGGCGGTTAGGGGCTAGATGCCTTAGGTGCCTCAAGGGCACTTCAGTTGCACTGGAATTGAACCAGCAACATATGAATTATACGCCCAACTCACTAACCAGTAGGTTACAACTCCCCTTTTTACTTTTATTGCCACTATTACTCTTAGTGTACCAGCAGTATGTACTCTGGTATGCATATTGTACACAGTATGCACCTTAGTTTTTTTAGACTACCAAAGGTTATGACATATTTATACAAAGCAGCTGAAAAAACAAAACATATGGTATCATATAGTGTATATAGTATGCAGTGTATACTGTAGAGCAGACAGTATGCAGTGAGCTAATGTTCCGTTGCAAACATAACCACAGAGCCCATCTGAAAGCAAACAGAGGGCAAAAATGTTCATCACTAGAGAGCTGTTTTCCCATCAGTCTATTTTCATTTGTCTTGGTTTTACGTCCCTCTTGCCCTTTATTGTTTACAGTGTCTTTTATCCGTTTCCTGTCTCATTCTAATGTATTTATCCAGGTCCTCAGAGATCACTCTTGTTGAGTATACTCTACCTTATTTGATTCATGTCTTTCACTGCTCTCTCAGGATTGTGTGTCTCTAATTGGGACGCAGAGTTAATTATTCTCTTGCCCAGTGTTGGCAGAGCGACGGCAGCCTGTCTGGTGATGGTGTAGCACCTGGCACTTAGTCTGGGAACTCATCAAAGAAGATAATCAAAAAAGGGTGTTAACTTCTCAGGCCATTTTGTATGAGAAAGAAAGAAGCAATTATAGATTATATATAGAGCAGCGTCTATAACCACATCTTTTTAATCATTATTATACTATTAATTATGCATGCATCTCCTGTGGATAAGTGGGTGCAGCCATTAAGTTAAAATACAACATTAACTACATAAAATTACAATGTAGATTAAGGAGACCAGTTATTTACACTACAACCAAACAAAGCACGCAACATATTTCTTCACGTTCGTCTTTAAAATGCTGCTGGACGTTCATTAAATGAATTAAATGCTGTAACGCTAAGTATTATAAACATTAGGAGTCATTTAACCTTAGGAAACAAAACTGGCCAGTAAAATCACACTCTATATGGATAGTCGTATATTCAGTGACTCTTTTTAGCTGTTAATTTTGGAGCAAAGTTTCACAGCAGCTGTACTGGGACAAAATAGACCATAGAGGATTTCTGTGTCTGATTTCCCAGCCCATGAACAAATACTGAACAAATGTGTTTGTTTAGAACCAAATCATTAAACAAACTGCTAGTAATCACTGTGGGTTTGGTAGTTGCATGCATACATTTTTTGTTGAGCCCCAGTGAAGATATTTGACTGTGTAGCCCACATTAGAATGAGGATAATGGCTAGTGTTTTATGCTGTATTATAGCTATATGTAATATTCTTGGGCCAATGATTTTTGTTGTCCTGTGTTTGCTTTCATTATGTTGCTGAAATTCTTCTGTCTGAGATAAATAGTTTTTTTTATTGTTGGTGCGGAAAACTAGCATCTAAATCTCTTATTTTTATCCTTTGTATTTTCAGCAGTTGACTACATTTGATAATATTTACCACATTATTATACTATTCCTGCAAAGTAAACATCGCTGAACGTTTAATGTAAACATGCATTCTATAGGAGGTAAAAAGGCAGAACAATGACAGCTGGTTAGTTACTATTTTTAGACTAGCAAGGTGCAAAAAAACGTTTTTTTTTTTCATTTAGTTACATCTGGGAACTAAGTATTACAATACCCACTAATCAAAGGATTGTGATCATGTTTTATCAGAAGGTGTGGACCAGAATTATGTACCACCAATGGATTTCTGTCAAAAAGATTTGATTGAGCACAAGTGTTAATAATTACCAATAACGGCTCAAACTAATATCTGTCCTTCAGGGGGCATGTAATCAAAATCTATTGTCGATGGAAAATTTGTCTCGGAGGAATGAAAAATGCTGTAATGTATAATATGTCATACATTTTGGAGTGACAGTTTGAGAGACGGTGGATATGATTATCATTACCTGTGCTACTGGAGGATGACAAATGCAAACTCTTTGGAACAACGAGGATGTCAATCAAACAAAGCATAGCTTCTGAAAGATGAATTCTGTTTGGAACACGTTTCTCTCTCCAGGAAATTATGAATATAAAGGATGACGCTCCAATTTTGAGGGGTTTCTCATAGTCCTTATCTTTAATAACTTGTCAAAGACCAACTTGTATGAATGTTAGAATATGTTGGCATGAAGGATAACTAGCGTATAATTCTTATAGATAACAGACAGTACTACACGTGGACTGTAGCGTTTTACTTATGTTTATGTAAAAAAATATGTTCTTATCTGTCTTCAGTGTGAGGATTTTAATGTTAATTATATGTTATCCACTTTCAGGTCAGACGGAGAGCATTTAGACAGCCAATTTGGGGTTGACACTATGGTGAGAATTTTGGTAATGACTCCGCATCACCAGAGCAAGTGGAAATGAGTCACTCTGATAATGGGAGCCAATTTAAACGTACTTCAAAGTCTCTGTTGGAATGAGATCATTTGAAGCTTAATACGCAGAGCTCTCAAAGATTATCCCAGCACTCTCTTTGTGCAGGAAGTGGCTGCCTGTGTTTGGGTTACACGAGAGGGTGGTTTGTTTACGATGCTTACCATGCCTTTACATTTACGCATTTGGCAGATGCTTTTATCCAAAGCCACTTACAAGTGCATCTAAGCTATATATTTGATCAATTGTATGTTCCCTCAAATTCATACCCACAACCTTTGTGTTGATAACGCAATGCTGTACCATTACCAAAAGAGCTGTAGGAGCACTGTAGACCTTTTAGGTCACATGTGGACAAATGCCTTTTTAATGGTTTAGGTGGAGGTATTTTCTTTTGCTAGACTGTCACACACCGATTCCCCATGTTGCTTGTCTATTCATCCCACGACTTCCTCTTGAGTGGTCTAACAGGAGTGCAGATAAACCAGTATTACAACCACATTCAGAAAGAATAGGACATCAGCATGAGGAAAATATCCCCCGATCGATAGTGACATAACTTCCCCTGAGGCTATTCATGCCCAATACAACAAAGCAACATACATATGAAGAGCCTGACATTTACATTAGATGCACGGCAAACAGCACCGGCTCCCAGAGGACTAAGGTGGGCTGATGTTTTTCAGTAGGAAAACACCCAACATAACCAAAAGTCTGTGGACTCTCACTGAATGCAACGGGTATGTTACTGCAAGAGATCTTGGAACACAGTTCTGTTAAAACACTGCTAAAAGGGTGGCAGGTTGTATCTGGTAATTAGGTTTAGCAAGCTGGTTTTATGGGGGTTTTGGGCACTTTTTTAGCTGGTGATGGCCAGCTAAAACCAGCCAGGCCTGGAGGTCCATTTTAAACCAACTTAGACCAGCCAACAAGTTTAGGCTGGTTTTAGCTGCTTTTTTCAGTAGGAAAACACCCAAATTATTTGTGTCCATATAAAATGGACCGGTATATGAATACATATAGCCAGAGATAAAGTGTCTTGAATCCTAATTGCAAATGCGAGTTCAACAGCAGTTTGCGTTTAGTTTCCTCCCCCTGAAGGACTCCAATTATTTGGCTCGAAGCTTTTCAAATGTCTTGCTTACCAATTTTCAAGCTTACAAGTTTAATTGCAGTTCATTTGGTGAGGATATAAAAACCCAATCTTGAAATCCACAGCTAAAGAAATACAGAAGAAAAAATAACTGCCCAATAAATAACAAGAAAACAAAATAACTCCTTTGTGAAATGTTTTGAGATTAGGGATGAAATATTACAATTTTATCGAAGGTATTTGGCTCTATCTAGTTTACTTGTCAGGTGATAGAGAGAGAGACTCTGCTCCCTCATGACCTGTGCGACAACTAAGGACTCGTTGATGGATTTAAATAACTGGAAGTTGCACAGCAAGAAAAGCTTCAGCGACGTGCAGTTCATGGAACATTAGTCACACAGTTCACACAACCATATCCCACAGAGCAATAACTTTGAAGCACACTTTAAATGTTATGCTGGCAGAGTGGAAATTAAAGCGATATGGGAAATTCATTTGCACAGTATAACATGTTGTGTTTAGGACGCTCTCCAAAGAGACTGCCAGTTAGAAACATATGCTCGGTGCATTCAACCGCACTAACAGCTTTTAGTTTTTCTAAAGAGTCGGACCTTGAGGAGATTCTTTGATTTATATACAGTAAATATTTGTGAGCTAGTTGAATACTTAGACTCAATGATATCTATCTTCCTAGAACACAATTTTGGAGATTGGGCAGTATTCAATACTTATATATTTACTTCAAAGCAATTTCTTGGATAAAACAACAGGAGACACATTACAGTAAACTGTGCAAACCACTGCAATTTTTTTGGTCTTGGTGTGAGTTGCTTTGATATCTAAAAACAGAAGGCAATACAACTATAAAATAAATGGGCCCCTTTGAGGAAATAAAATTTTGAAAAGGTGTAGCTTGTCTACCTGCAGAGCTTTGGTAGCTGTAATATTTTAATCTGATATCTGGAATTGGCTCCTAATGAGTTGAAACTCTATTACCTCAGGAATCACAACAATATGAAATGAATATAGGCCTCTATGTTAGTTTTCTTTAATGGCACAACCCAGTTTAAAGAATGTTGATAATATCCTTATGCAGTAACAGGCAAACATTTCATGCTAAAATGCAAAAGAAATGCATTGCATTTGTTACATATATGAAAAATGTGCTGTTGTATGTACCTGTTCAGAAGCATTTTGCTTTCTAAATCTTATCTGTAGGTGTTCAAATTGGCTGTTTGGGCCTTTGTCTCAGCTGACTGTTGTAATGCTGTAAGTGATCCCAACAGAACTGAGTTCAATCTTTCCCTGTCTGTTCACATTCTTGTAATTGACTTATATAATTCGGAATGAGATGAAAATTAGCTGCCAACCTCTTGGGAAACTAGGATCGACAATCCTATTCCAGAGGGGTTTAGGCAGTGGCTTTCAGCAAAGTCTGTCCTGTCAAGTAATTCAAGCATTTTAGTGCCTTATGTCTTGCAAATGTTCTTCCTACTGTTAAGATTACAACAGGGATTCAGGTCATTATTTTCCTATCACCAAACTCTGAACCGGAAAAATTGCTGGTCTACAGCCACTGGCCATACAAGTCCATCACAACGACAAGGTTAATGGAAAATCACTTTGAAGGATTGATCATGGAGCAGATGATGGACCAGCAGAGATAGAAGACCACTGAGTGGATTGCCCATTAATGATAGGGGGCAAACACAACTCTCAGTGTGGGGTGAAGGAAGATCAACTGGACCCTTCTGCAAAAACCTTTTCAGTAAAATGCCTCTGACAATAGAAAGTTTTGTAGAATTTTGTGTTGGTCTGTTGAAACTTTTCTGCTCTGGTATCCTATAGAACATGATGCTACTGTAACAATGCCAACACATACCATAAATGTTAAAGCTGCAGTCCATAACTTTGGCATCTCTGAAGTCAAATGTAGCCACACTAGCATTTTGCTGGAATTCAGACGCAACTTTAATTATAAATGATTATAAACTTACTGTTGAAAAACAGGGTAAGAAAATGTTTTAAACACTGATCTTCTATGTTCAGATAACTGCTTTTTGTTTTTTTAAGTAAAAAAGTTACAGATTACAACCTTAATTAAATTAGTCAAGATTCTCTAATGAACAATTGCTTTTCGTTTAGAAAAAAGCAATCATGCAATATGTTAAACACGCCAAAGTTAATTAATCTCAAATTATCCTGTTATAGCCAAAACATCCAGAGAGACCAACCAGTACTAACTCGCTTACGAAAACGGGTCAGAGCAAATCATATCAGGCTAAATATAAAAGTGGGAATATTCATTGGAATTCATTACCATCTATGGGAAAATCCAGGCAAGAATTTAAAACAGTTTGTTGATGCAAGTGCATGAAGCGAGAAAATCCTCCATATTCATGCATGAACAAATCATCACATTTTAAAAACATCTTAGAAAAGCTGCTAACACCACAGTTTTAAAATATTGCCTCAATTACTTTGGAGTGTGTGTGGAGCAACTCTTCTGAATTATAATGAAATAGATTTTGTAATGCTGAAATGATAAGTTGCCTTGCAGCCATTGAAACTCTGTGTCAAGCTTGTGTCTAATCATTTAACCGTTACTTAACTAATGAAAGTAATTGGGAAATTTTACAATATTATAGTGTTAAAGGATTCAGTAAGCAGGTAAATATGTGTTAATTTGATATGTAATCTATACAATCATCTTATTCATACTCGTATTATGTTACAGTGTGTGGTCAAAATTCAGCAAAGCTGGATGAAATTTCAGACATGTCTCCCTTTATATATTTAGGTACAATTTAAATGCGCCAGGTGTTTCAGGTCCATTATTGGCTTAGAAATATTGCATAAGGTATTATATATTAAAACCCAAGATTTCAAGAACTTTCTTGCAGTATTTCTCATCTCCTGAAGGAGATAGCGAGCAAACAGTGCTACCTTTGATGTGGACGGACATAAACAAAGCTGTCAAGGGGACGAGTCAATGTCACAGGAGATTTTAAACCCAGCGTCTGTCCTCTGAGAAGAGCTGGAGACAGAGTCAGCTTAAAATAGATGTTTCAAAACATGAAGTGCATCACCAATGTGGGTTTAGTCACCGGAATGTGGCCCTCATGGGGCGCTGTGTTTTACATAATAAGCTTAGCTCAGGGTTGCTGACTTGAGGTGGCATTAATGCACAGTGATCCTGATGCAGCGATAAGGATCAAACCTTCGTCATTCAGAGGCCAGAATTGACTATGAACGCATTACGGCCGCTGATAGCGTTATTTATTTGCAGCATTGTAAAGTTTAAGAGATCGATTCAGTAAGGACTCACAGGCATGGCCAGAAAATTTGTATTGAAAATGCAGTTTGCTCAGTGCAAATCCCCAGCTTGCAGGCTAGATGTAAATGTGAGGTTGTGAGCAACTGTTGCCTTGGTGTACTTTAGTGGGACTGTACAGCCAGACTCAACCACTGCAATCCAGACACCTTATTTGGCTCTTCAAATGTGCTTGAGTACACTACATGTCTGGGTATGTGCCCAGCCACAACACTCTTCTCCATCTTTCACTGAAAAGCTGCTGTTTTGATCAAGAGATGTATGAACACATCCTATTACTTGATGTTTGAATAATTGATATTGAAAGGAGGCATGTTAGTGCGTCTAAACAATGAAAGAATAACAATAGGTTCATTGGAAGTCTCAGCGCAGTTTCAGCACAGTTAGAGCTTGGTTAAGATGGATTTGGAGCGGTTAATAAGTAAGAGGTGGGTTTTAGGCAGTGAAGAACGGTTTATAAAAGTGCCATAACTGTCAAGTATCCACTCCTGAGACTCTGAGAGGTATTTATTAGCTCCACAAACCTTTGAATGCAGGAGAGAATTCTGACAAGTGTGTCCTGACATGCATTTCATGTGTAGATTTTAATAGGAACTGATACAGTGTTTGTTCCCCAGAGCAGAATGCTACACAGGTTATAAATACATTACTCTCTGTGGTTCACTCTCCTTTTGTACCACAAAACCAGCTGAATGTCTTTGAAGTCTAGCTTAGTCCTAATATTAATTCATTTTTGATGGATTTGGTTTTTTTAATGTGTTTTCACAAAGGTTAACGACGTATATTGAATGAGCCGTTTCTTTGTCTAATAACATGGAAAATGTTTAATAGCTTTTATTAAACCAGACTCTGAATGGCTATACAGAAATAGACTTCCAAAAACAAGCCCACCCTGGGGAATTTTATAAGGGAAAAATGTTTAAAACTAGATGGTCTCCTCAACATTTGGAACCATTGTGCTGTAAGGAGAGCATCTACTTTTCTCAGTTCTGCTGAGACCTTTGCATGATGAATATGTATCTTCTTCTGATGAGCTCTCACCCTGTTGTGGGTTTCAGCCCTTTTTTTTCTGTTAAAAATACCTGCATTGCTGTTGTGTGTTAGATGCTGGTCCTTAGCATAGGATGATGGTTTATTGTGCCACCAGGCTTCTTAACTAGCATGGAAATGAAAGTTAATGCTGGCCCAACTCGGTCTGTTCATCAGTGTTGTGTACAAGTGCATTCACCTCATTGCTCAATCCTTATTGCTTTTGCACATTCAATCTAAAGTTGTAATATGATATGTGCCATTTTAGACCTTAATCCAGATCATTGATTTTAGATCATTGATCATTGATCGTTTTTAGCATTGCTGGTTACTCTTGCAAAGAAACTTAGATCTCATACATAATGCACCAACTGGCTGTCTGTGGATGCATTCCTGTTTGTGTTGCACAAATGTGTGGGTCCAAACTTTGATTTCCAGCCAGTGCAACACAGTAATGGAGATGGTACTTGACCTCCAGACTGTCAACGCTGTCAGCATGCTCCAAACCAAATACCCACCTGAACCTAATTCACAAAGACAAATGCATCACTCTGGCACCTAAGCTGGCATGACTTTTAAACCAGTCCCTGTCCAATGTAATAAGACAGGCTAGTTTTAACTTACCACCAAAACAGCCTCCCATTTTCTACTCTCTAAGCCTCTGAATGGCTCTGCTTAGAGCTGGAGCTTACTAACTGATGAGCCTTATCTACAAGCCAAGTCCTTAAGTCCTTATACTGAGCTTCTGAGGCTAGTGCTGGTTTGGTCTCTGATGCTTCTAGAATATTCAAGCAATTAAAAAAGGTAATAATGCTGCACTAATTTTCTCATGATCTAATGGATTCTTTTCTTTGATGTATTGAAGGGGTTAACACTAATTGTTGCCTTTCAGAATATATATTCAGTGTAAATAATTTCCTTGAAAGGGCCATTCAGAAATAAAAAAGCTTCCTCCTTCAAAACAAAAATGCTTTTATCTTTTTTGCTAAGTCTATTCACAATTATAATAGACCACCAGCTCTGCTTGAAAGAGAATTTTTGATTATCAGAATTCATGGTCATTTTTTAAAAGAATGAAGCCACATACTAAACATAGGCAGTCCTTTTAAATATGCTGAGCATGTGATATCCTCAAGTGTATCAATTGTTTCTCGCTTATGTGTGTTTTTAGATGATCAGATTTTGATTTGTTTCAACCAGACATTTGAGCAGGTTGTAACCTCACCTCTCTCCCTCTTTTCTCTCTCTCTCTCTCTCTCTCTCTCTCTCTCTCTCACACACACACACACACACACCCTCACTCACACACACTCACTCACTTCTGATGCATATCAGCTTGCGAGTGTGAAGTAACCCAAAATGTTGGTACACTGTCAAACCCTAGAAACAACTGTTATATAACAGAAAACTCTCATCACTGACACTCAGTTATTGTCCATTTAGTATGCACTATTTTTGAATCCTGTAGGCAGAAATACTCTCCAAAGGCAATGTCAGTTATGTCAATTTGGTGCATCCTTGTAAGATTTCAGATTTGTGAGCCAATCAAAATGACCGATCAGTTTCTTATTTCAGTTTCTGAAACAATCATGCACTAACAAATCAAAGTCTTTCCTATGTTTCTTTGAATCCCTTTTTCAAATAGTCTTTTAATAGAACTCACCCCCTCATCAGCATCTGTGCAGTGCATTCATACACCAAAAGACAACAGTAATTTCCCCTATAGCAGGCTATCTACTACGCATCCAAATATCAACCTTTTATCTCTAGCTGATACCCAATTTGACCACACGTTTGTTTTCAAGACACCACAGGATAACCCGAAGAGATATTCTCATTTCTAGATGAGAAATAACCTTGACACATGCTTTGTGTGGCTCTAAGTGGTCACTGATTGTTCCCTTGACATCTTGTCCCTACAACTTTAATGGGATGTCTAGCACATACAAGATTAGTGAAACCATTACCCCTTTTTGCAACATTCCCCTGGTCTTGACAGCTGCTTTAGTGGATGTGCCTCCACAAATATCAGCCTGTAAAAGTCTGGGTCTCGCTCAGTGACCACAGGAAACTCCCACCAGTGCCAGGACTGTCATGTAGTTCAGCTGGAACACTGTCACAGCACAGATTTAATTTATGTTTCCTTGAGAAAGAAGAGGGTGAGAAAAAGGATTGTGGGAAAAAGGATTGGATAGAAGTAAGTGACTCATATTAATTTATCTGATACTTTAAGACGGTCATTGTAATGTTATCTCATTCTTCCTCTTCAGTTTCTGCTTTTTATATGAATGACGCTATAAATCTGTTAGAAGTTAGTTAGTCGGTCGAGAAAGGAACTGTATTTTTAGAATAAAATTCTAGAATCCTGATTCGACTGCTTGGTACCCATGGTGATTTCAGATTTAATAAATGTGATAAATGTTAATGTCTGCTTAACACAGTATATAAAAGTGTGTGGGTGTGTATGATTGGCATATTGGGGTTTTGACCTGAGTCATGCAAAATATGAATTTGGAAATAAGTCTGTTTTCTGTTTATCCAAGAACTTTTATAAAATAGCTTTTATTTACATTAAATCATTTGTTTTACCAGTGATATTTTGCAATCCCCTTGTATGCTTGTTTTTGGTATTGTCCACTTAATTATAGTTGATTAATAATTACATATAAGGTAAATTTCACTGTGCTCCTGCAACATTCAATGATAAATGATTAACAGTATGACAGCTGAATGATTAACTGTTTTGGCAAGAAGACTCTGGGCAAGGTAGGAGCATTGAAAATAAACATTCTGTTTTAAAACAAATGTACAGATATGCTTAGTAGCAGATAGACAGTCTTGTTTTGTTTCCTCTCTGCATGCATTATACTCTTCTTCTCTGTTACACTGCGAATGTAAACACACACAATTACACGCTGATGCAGATTGTGCAGATGAATCAGTTGAGAAATGGCTGTCGTGCATCATTGTCGGCTGCGCTCAACATTTGGAATTTCATTTTGCAAACATTGGCAACCATGCAGCAGTTGGTAGCTTATAGTATGAAGAAGTACAAGCCATGCAGTCAGTGCTGCGCTAAGATGGATGAGGGTTGGACTTGCGGGGCGATTCCTGGCACTCTCTGAAGCAGCAGAGATGACTACCGCTTGAGTGAAACGTGAGGTTTCTGGCTGCACTTGGCACGCATACTTTGCGAAGGTGCGGTGATAATTCCAAATATATTGCGGCCAATGAGGGTTAAGAACTTTTCCACACAAAGGGAGCAGGTGCGGTTGCAGCAATGAGCTAACACGCTCAGCCTGCTGCAAATATAACACCGCATTTGTACAGATTATAAATAGTCAGTACTGTATTGAGCTCTCTGGCAATTTTCCAAGCACTTCCATAAGCACATAGGTGGTAAGATAGGACATTGGATTTTCTATTTGCACTCTGAATTAAAGTCTTGTGAGAAAACATTGCACCTGAGTCTAATTCCCCACAGGTAGTAATGATTGACATGCTTATTTAGTTGTGCTCCCGCTACGTGCAGCGTGTTAACAATGAACAAACACGGCATTACAAAATCCTGCAGCCACAAGCAGAAATAATTGCTGGTATTATCTGATATGTAATCAAGTTATTATTCTTGACCAGCAAGGCCAACTTAGATTTCAGACTGTCATTGGACATAACTTCTAACATCTGTTGTGTCAGTAAATGATACATAAAACTGTCCTCAGATTTGACCTCAGTGCTTCGTAACGCGTACCTTGTACGGCGGCTAATGAGGCGCCATGCGGCAAGAGGACACAAAGCACTTCATTATAGGCCGTGGTGAATCGTTTTTTATTGCTCATGTTCTTGGGCCTCATGCAATTTAGCCTACAGTCTGAGACCATCTTATCACTTTCATTTAATCCAAATTGATGTAAATGGATTGAACGCTACTTTATACTGTGCATCTTGGAAATACAATTATGGCCCAAAAGAAATAACAATAATATTCCGGGTAACATCAGCACTCGGGGTTATGAACTGATGTTAATACTGCTCTCCCAAGTCCCTAGTGTGCAAAAAGGCATAAAAAACCCATTTGGCCTTATTTTTTTGTAACTGGAACTCAAACATGCACTCCCAGTCTATCTATTTACTTAATAGAGTGATTTGGGGTAATCTGAGACATTGGGCAAAGCTCTGACAGTATATTTCTTTCTGTAAGTCTGTGTTAATGATGTCATATTTGTGCTCTGCTGATCTCAGTCAAGTAAGTTCATGGCCCTGATGTTATTAAAGAGGGAAAAATTCTCTAAGTGTCCTGTTGGAAGCCCAGCAAATGTAATATTTAGATGATAAGCACATAAATTTGCCATACAGAAAATGCCCTTTT
>JBAJNP010005196.1:0-29980 GCA_036877545.1 Yasuhikotakia modesta
TATTTCACAGAATAAAGTCACATAGGTTTGGAACAGGATTAGGAAAAGTAAATGAATTTTTTATGACTATATTTATTTACTACACCTTTAAAGTCATTGATAGTTTGGTTGCTGTGTAAACTTTGTAACAGGCTCTTACACTGTGATTCTTGTTTTACTGTTATAGACAGGTGGACAGTTTGATCAGACTACATTTACATCAAGAGGGATGTTCAGAGCAAGAGGCAGAGGAAGAAGAGGTGGATTGAGCAGGTAACCCAATGCAAAAACTGTTTCCATGAAGCCTATGGTCATAATGATATGGTCAATGTTTCAGCCTATATGGTCAATTATCGTACAGGATACAAGATGATGCGCCACACATCCTCAAGGAATTGTACATAATGCACATGATATAGCTTTTAAATGTATATATCTTGTATATACAGATTATATGAATTATATACAGATGAAGAGGATAAACATGTTTGAAGTGACAAGTATAGTGACCTTGTAATTTGTACTCACATTTATCCCATCTAAGTAAGTGCACACACATTAGAGAAGTGAACACACCCTGCAAACAGTGAACACACACCCTGAGAGGTGAGTAATGGGTGATATTTAGTGATTGGTCTTTAAATACAGATTATTCATTGTTGTTACTGTTGTTGTAGGGCTGATTTCTCCTCAAGAGGACAAAGAACTCCACAAAGGGATGGCAGACAATTTGTATTAGACAGAGGGGTGAGGAAGAAAATCTTTATTAATATAATAAATTACGTTTCTATTATATATGTGAGGATTGACCTTTTATTTTTTGTTGATCTGTGTTCTGTCATTGCTTCTTCAGTTTTCTGTTAGAAAAACTGAGGCTGAGAAGTTAGAAAAATATCAGAAAATAAGAGGGTGAGTTTATTAATTATTGTAAAAATGACTTCATATTCCAATTTCAGAATGTTCCCTAAAAATGAATTAACTTTATTTTCCCTCACTGTCGCTCTCCTTCTGTCACACCCACATGGATAATGAAGCCGAAGAACAACACCATCTGCCTCAACACTGACGGTTTCCTTGCCAAATTCTAAATCTGCACCTGTCGCTCTGTGAGTGAATGAACCTCATCACTTTTATCACAGTTTCTAGCCGCATTGTTTTTTACTCTCCTTTGTCTCGTTTTCACTAACAGAAAGAGAACTAATCAGACCGGGAGGGGCGGGGCAATGATAAGGGGCAGATCATCTGGAGAAGCAAGTACTACTTCACCCAAGGGCATTCCTTTAAAATTCAATTACAAAGCAACTGCTAACCAGGTGAGTTTGGACACCAGCAAGTTAACTTGGGTGAAATAGCCACTCAGTAATGGGTTTAGTTTGGTGCATTCCATTGTGTAAGTAACAAAAGGGAGAAAAGGAGACTATAATGTTCTATAATGTTTATTAAGCAATTGTTTAGCCAGAATAAGTATTGTTGTAATTTAAAACATCTTTTTTTGCAGACTGGACTATCCCTTAATGACCGTTTCACCGACTTGAGGATCCTAGGGCATGGGCGAGGTAGAGGAAGAGGAGGCAGTACAGGCAGTGGAAGAGGCAGAGGAAGAGGAAATATTGCACAGCGTGGACGAGGCAGAGGAAATATTGCACAGCGTGGACGAGGAAGAGTTAATATTGCACAGACTGGCAGAGGAAGAGGAAATATTGCACAAACTGGAAGAGGCAGAGGAAGAGGAGGGATGGGTTTTAGAAGAGGAAGAGATTTGACAAGGCAAGGAAGGGGAGTATCAAGAGAAGTTGATCGAACAGTAACTCTTCAGTGATTATTATAACAACTATTGGTGCCAGGAGCAACTGTTTACTTAAATGAATCAGTTTGTTGTTTGTAGTTTGTTACTCAATATTTAAACGGGTTTCATTATGCAATTTTCACTTTTTTAAGTTTAGCTAATGTGTAATGGTGCTGTTTAAGAGTGAGACAGTTCTGCAAAGTTACAATGCTTAAAGTTCACTGCAAGGGAAATACTCTTTAAGAACTACAACAAATTACTCATGGGCCTGCAACAAGTTTATTTTAGGTTTTGTGACATCACCCTGTCCCCATGAAAATGCAATAAAGAATGAAGAAGAAGAGGCATTGTAGTAATGTGATGTTGTCTTGATGATATAACATTAACCAATCATGGCCCATTTTTTTTTAAATATAAAACGTTGTGTCTGCTGTCTGATAAAATAACACTTTTAATGACCAGTTACTAGCACTTTGTTGCTGTTATAGGCTTTTTTTAATACATTCCCCGGTTAAATAAGAATTAAAACTATTCATGTGCTCCTTAAAATGCCTTAAACCTTTATGTCTGGCGTTGTCCTACTCAAAACAGTTGGCAAAAAATAATTTTCCTGCTCTGGTAAATCAAATAATCCCTATTTGCAATCCCCTGTGGGTTCAATATAATTAAAGAAGCTGTCGCCTGCTTCAATAAGATGGCATAATGAGATGTTTTCGGCTAATACTATATTTATCTATCACTTGGCGAGAAGTCACTGCCTGGTGTGTTTTCGTGCAGAACCAATTGGAGCAATAGGAGAGTCAAAACTGCACCGCAGTCGCAGAATGAGACGCACTGAGCTCTGATTGGTGTTTGTCACCTGACGTAATTTTTCCGCTATTTCCATTTCTAGTGAATTCAAAATGGCGGATTAACAACAAACGAACTGTTTCATTTTCAACAGAAGACCTTTGTAAGTCGCTCTCTTGATTTACTGTGGACATGCAACTGGGCGCATTTTGCATTTCTTACATCCCCCTGGAGCGTGAATACATTCGGCAGCAAACGGTTAGCTAAGCTTTGCAGGAGGTGAGGAAGACTAGAGGTGTTAGCCTATACGCTAACTTACATAGGTTGTGGCTTCAAACATAGTGAGCTACCTACATAGACAGCATGATAGCTGGTTATCGCCGCCGTTGATGTCCAAAACAATCTGTCTGGTTAGGTAGCTCAGTAAGTTTTGAGGCACAGTTATGGAGCACATTAGATTAGACCACCAACATCAGATTCTTGACTATTGAAACAATATGATACTACTTATAAAAAGAATACCAGTCATTGTGTGTAATTGCTTGTGCCACGAATAATGCACAGACCACAGGCAGGTATATATGCACCAGCCTTAGCGTCAAACAAAACGTGGTTACAACAAAGCTGGGGTTTGAAATCCAAAATGTTATGAAGCCTTTAATCAATGCAAACAAATCCCGCAAATATTCAGGTTAGTTGCAACGGATATGGTGTTTAAATGGTTGGTTATCTAGGTTATCTAGGTTATTATGTTTCGTGTAAAGGTTTCTGCAAATTTCAATATGGTTACATGTCTCTGCAGTCGTAATAAATTTCTGTTATGTTTCACAGAGTTGACATGGCAGACCAAAAAGGCAAATCCGTGGGGGTGAAGAGAACACTAACAAAGAGAGAACAGGAGGAAATGAAAAAAAAGGTCGGCTCTCTATGCTTAAACTATACATTGCAAAATTTAAGTAAAATTTAACACAATGTGCTGAAACAGATCAGTTAATATTCTGTGTTTAAGATGGTCAGAGTAATAATGCTTATTAATAATGATAAATAGAAAAATTGGCATATTCCCCCACTTTTCACAGGAGGAGGAGAAAGCTGCTGAAGTCTTTGAGGAGTTTTTAGCATCATTTGACACTAATGACAAGAGTGCTGTGAAGACATTTGTGCGAGGTGGCATCGTAAATGCAACTAAAGGTGAGTTGTAGTGCTTTTTGATGCAAGTCTCTCAAAACATTATTGTAACTAAATAAATTTTGATTGGATAGTTAAATATGTATTTAGGTAGATCAGCTCATACTTCTGTAGAGTTCATACATAAATGGTTAAAGCCCCACTGTTTGTTCAAGTATAAGAATTAGTAAGAAACGGTCTCTCTGTCTCTCTCTCAGAGGAAGAAGCTGCAGAGGAGAAGAGGAGCAAACTCTACAGACCCATCACTAAATTCAGTTCCCTGTCTCAGAATGCAGCACCGTCTCCATCTGCAGATGTTAAAAGAAGTGTAAGTAATTTGCTGTCTTCTGTAAGCATCTGTACATAACATTTGCAGTCATTTTAATTTGTCATTAGTTGTTTGGTCATAAACAAACACATTATTTGCATTTCAATTAGTTTGAATATTTGTCTGAAGGTGTTGAAAAGTGTAATTACACAATTGTAACAAAGATATTGAATTATGACCTTGGAAGAGTAACATGCAGGAAAAGCAAACTTCATAAATTATATGCCGTCAATCATAAAATGCAAAACTTTACTAATCTTGTTTTTCTTTATAGGCCACTAAAAAGAAAGTGGAGGAAAAGAAGAAGAGTAATCTGGAGCTTTTTAAAGAAGAATTAAAACAGTCCGTGTTTGTTTTCATGAATGCCGACAATATAGAGTGAATTTACAAAGTGAACATAAGGAGTGATTTAATGTTATTTAATTCAGGATACAAGAGGAAAGAGAGGAGAGATACAAAAGGAAGAAAGGAGATTCTGGAGTGTATCCTGATGTGGATTTACCGCTGATGCGACGATCAAGTGTGTCTGACACGCAGCACAATTCACTTCCATTATCTAGTGTATAATAACATAAGTTTACTTACTGTGCTTGTGTGTTTGTAGTATTTGATGATGATCCGGCTGTGCCAAACACAACAAATTTGTACATTGGCTGTATCAACCCCAAGGTGAGAAGAGACCTAGACTGTCAATTTAATTTAATGTACCACAGATAGCCAGTTTTCTGCAGCAGCAGTGTATATGCAAAGAATTGTGCATTAAGCACAAGTATGCAAGAATAACTTGTATACTTCAAAAAGGCTTGCATGCTTTTGTATAACTGTGTATCTGACTGACTACAATCTCGCAAGGTATAAAAAAATTACCTATTACTTCAAAAAAGCCATAAACACTTGCATTTGTTGACCATATCACCATCTTGGATTTACACAAGTATGCATTGACTCTTAGTCATCAAACTTATATCATGTTTATATTTCATTAGATGACAGAAGAGATGCTGTGTAAAGAGTTTGGGAAGTACGGTCCTCTCGCCAGTGTTAAAATCATGTGGCCTCGTACAGAAGAAGAGAGAACAAGGGTCACCAATCGCGGTTTTGTCGCTTTCATGACCCGAAAAGATGCTGAGCGTGCTTTAGCAGCACTGGATGGTGAGAAATTCTCATTAGCTGTCGGTCATAAGGTGGTACTTTGTCATCCGGACCGTTCTGGTTCTCTGAACCTTATGTGTTGCACTGAGCTCCTGTCTCTGTCGTGCAGGTAAGACGATAATGGGTTTTGAAATGAAGCTGGGTTGGGGAAAGGCAGTGCGAATTCCTCCTCAGCCTCTTTACACGCCCATCGGGGTGCTGAAGACCACGGCCCCCCCTCCACCATCCGGCCTGCCTTTCAATGCCCAGCCCAGGGACCGCTTCAGGAACGACTTCACCAAACCACGAAGCCGCTCGCAAGAAGACTTTTACAAGGTAAGTGTACAAGTAATCTCCTGATGTGTAGTAATGGAGTATGGTTGAGAAATTATAGAAGAAAGAATTATAAGAATTATAAGGCATATGAACCATTACTAAATAGAAGAAACAATATTGTACCTTTCTGTAATGTTATATGTATATTATATTGTAATTATATTAGTGGGTTTAGTTTAATAATAAAGCTCAAATGAATTAAGGAATATGAAGGAATACATCTGCATTTCATAATATTATGCATTTTATTTTATAATAGAATTTGGTTTGATGTTTGACAGTATTTTTATTTTTGTACTAGAGGGCTATTAATATAAAAATGTGATGGATGGAACAGCTAGACAAACAGCTTTGTTTTATTGTTTGGTGAAAGTTACAAAATCACTTTTGGACACTCTACTGTTATTTTATAGTTTTGTGGAAACAATTTAGACTGATCTGAGTTTAATTAAGGTCAGGTGTTTGTGTTGTAACAGTCGAGAACTCACAAACAGATTACATCAGGAAATGACACAAATACTGCCGTAAACTCGGTCAGCTTTATTTAGTTGTAGCCTGAAGGGCATCCTGAATTACAAGACACCTTATTACTTCCAACCAGTCTGGCTTCTAACAGGTTTCCTGATAAAGTTGTCCATTAACACTTCCTCAAAGACAACATCCCCAGTGTTGTATAATGTATAAAGGTTTAGTTCTTTGCTAATGGGTGTCTAGTTTTTCATAAAAGCTGAGAATACTTGGCTGCGCTACAGAGCTTTTTGTACCCAGATGGTATAGTTACAGCATATACCAAGGTTTAACTTTCCTGTGATAACCATTTAAACCTTAACCAACCATAAATGATTAAAATATTATAAGGCTTTCACATTATAATATTTATATTATTACATAATGTAAAACCTTAATCTCAAAATCTCAAAGTTAAAATCTCTAATGTGACATGTGACAATAGTGTTTTGCCAGGACTTGCCTGTTATGTCCTGTTTAAATATATAAGATTTTAACTGTGGTACAATGGAGCTGATGACCTCATATGTAGTAAAGCCAGACAGGTTGGAAGTGTAAAAGTGCAAAACATCCCTCACGCACAGAAGCAAGAGGCTGAGATGATGTGAGATTTAGCTGCTACATTGATCATGAATATTCTGCAGTTTGTTCAAATCTAAACTCACTGTATTTTTGTATCTTCATCATTTGGTTTGACGTCATGAACAGACTCTGTCCGAAGCCGTAGTGACAGTGGTAATCCCCGCAGAAAGGTACACAAACACCATTGCCACTGAGACACGCATACACATTCAGTAACAATTCAGTTTGACACCTAATTCACACTGGGTAGATCATTAGAATAGTGCTGTCACATTTAACCAAGATAATCACTCATACACCAGATAATGTTCTGTTAAAGGGAAAGTTCACCCAGAAATGATATGACAGAATCTTCTGTCATATATTTGCCCTCATGTCATTTTAAGCCTGCATAACTTTTTGCTTCTTTTACAGAAGATAAAACATGATATAGGTTGGGAATGTTATAAAATTAATATTATATTTATAATTAAAATATATAATTTTTAAGCTATTTAATTTGAAAATAAATACTATATATTACAGTATTATAATATTTAATATCATACCAAATCTCCTTAAACAGTCTTTTAGGACGGAAAAGTGGACAGAAAATGTAAATATTCCAGACAAATGAAAGAGAGAAAACAGAACTCATGTGATAGAAATGTTGGCTGTGTAGAGTGATGGAGAGAAATGTGAAACTAATGTTTGTTCATTCTCTCATCTCATCTGTTTTGTGGCTGATAGAAACCTGCTGGGCTTGATACACAGAATGATTGAGTTTGTGGTGAGAGAGGGACCCATGTTTGAGGCCATCATCATGAGCCGGGAGAAGAACAACCCTGACTTCAGGTGTGTGGAGAATTTGCAGAGTAGACCAATCAGTAGGTCTAGATAGGATCTGCAGGTTCCTCCTGGCCATAATCCAGTTGCATCGTGTTGTGTTCAGTGTATTTTATAAAGCTCATTTAGTGCTTCTGAGTGTCTGAGTTTAGTTTCTTCTGAGTATACTGAATGTTTGGTTATTGTTGCAGGTTTTTGTTTGATAATAAGAGTCAGGAGCATGTTTACTACAGATGGAAGCTATACTCTATTCTACAGGTAAATTGTATCTCTTTGAGATTCTCCATGGCTTCTTTGTGAGTGTGTATGTGGTCTGTTACATGTTTTTCTTCTGTCTTTCAGGGTGAGAACCCAAATAAATGGAGAACTTCCCCTTTTAGAATGTTTAGGGGCGGATCCCTTTGGAAGCCCCCCCTGCTTAATCCGTATCTCCATGGCGATGAGGAAACGGGAGAGGAGAGCTCCTTACCTGTTCAAGAGGAGGAGCCAAAAAAAGGGCAACTGAAATCAGAGTAAGCATCAGAGAGAGGGATTTAGGATTATATAGAATATAACAACATCCTGTTACCAGTAAAATTGGACTGATGAAAATACATGTTTTTTTATATCTACATAAGACAGATTTAAGGTTCTGTAATCTCTTTGTCACTTTATCTGTTTGAAAAACAAATTTGAAAGCTACCTGCAGTGTTATTATCTTGATATAAACCTCAAGTTATAAATTAATATTATATGTCTAACATTACTTTTCCGGGTTATGTTATGTACTTGCTCAAAAACTGAGTTGTGGATTGTAGCTTTAACAAAATATTTTGTTCATTTGTTCATTTTCTCTTTATTTCCACATTATGCTTTTTTTTGGTCTATCCAGTAGTATGGTGGTAATTGCTTTTTGATCGTAATTGATCTGGATGAAGTGTGTAATTGTAATAACATGCTGAATGTGTGTGTGTTGCCTCAGACACAGAGAGAGGTTAGAGACCCTGCTGAGAGCACTGACCCCTCGCAGAGACGAGATCGGAGACGCCATGCTGTTCTGTCTGGAGAGAGCAGAGGCTGCTGAGGAGGTCGTCTCCTGCATCGCTGAGTCTCTGTCCATAACACACACACCACTACAGAAAAAGGTACACACACGCACACACCACTACAGAAGAAGGTACACACACAGACACTCATAAACACACCACTACAGAAGAAGGTACACGTACACGCACAGATGCACACACCACTACAGAAGAAGGTACACGTACACGCACAGATGCACACACCACTACAGAAAAGGTACACACACAGTTGCACACACCACTACAGAAAAAGGTACACACACACCACTACACACAGTGATACCACGCAGAGACAGTTGCAATGTTATAATTGCACTTGTCTGTGCAACTCATTCCTGTGCAACACTGTTCATTCTTTTTTATTTTTTTGCAGATCGCCAGACTGTATCTGATATCTGACATCCTCTACAACTCCTGTGCCAAAGTTGCCAATGCGTCCTATTACCGCAAATTGTGAGTCAATTTTTATGCCACAGCTTACGTTTGTGTTGCTTTTCGAACACAAACACATGTAGCTTATGTAACGTGTTTACACAGTTAAAATTGTTAATCAGAATTTTTTACAATAGAAATGTCTTTTGTTTAATAGCACTAACCTATAGCACAAAATACCTATAGAACAAAATACCTATAGCACTGACATAAGGATTTTTTAGTACCAACATAAAGAAATAATCGTTTATGTCATTTATAGCTTTGAGTCAAAGCTGCCTGAGATATTCGGGGACATCAGTGAAGCGTATCGGAACATCCAGGCCAGACTGCAGGCAGAGCAGTTTAAGGTGAGGAGTGAGCACAGCCTGTTCCAGCTCTTTATCTGTTCTGTTCTCTCTCACAGCCTCTCTCTCGCTTACATTTATTTCTTTTTATCACTTTCTGCAGCAAAGGATCATGGGATGTTTTCGTGCGTGGGAGGACTGGGCGATTTATCCGGATTCCTTCCTAATCCAACTGCAGAACATATTCCTGGGACTCATTAAACCTGGAGAAGAAGTGATCGATAGGCCAGAGGTGAGCAGTGAAAAGCAAAATCAATTTATACTTAGATGAAATAAAAATACACACACACATATATATACACACACCTGTAGATATATGTAGATTCTGTATATATATGTAGATTCTGCACAAGTATATAGATTTTAATACTTTTAGATTAGACTGACATTAATAATATGCT
This sequence comes from Yasuhikotakia modesta, assembly GCA_036877545.1. Lineage (NCBI taxonomy): Eukaryota > Metazoa > Chordata > Actinopteri > Cypriniformes > Botiidae > Yasuhikotakia > Yasuhikotakia modesta. The sequence continues at coordinate 9,675 of JBAJNP010005196.1, forward strand.
ATTTTATATGTAAAAAATAAATCAGTGTTAACACATTAAAGCTCTAGTCGTGCTTCTTGCATTAAAACAATGTACACATGAAAAATTGATAATAAAATCAGACCCACACCTATTTTATTTCTAACAAGTTACTTAGACTTAGTCAGATGCTACACAGCATAATAAGATATGATGTTGATCTGTGGAGTGTTCTGTGGGTGTTACTGGTGTGTTTGCTGTCCTGTTCTCCAGCCTGAATCTCCAGACCTGGATGGGGCACCATTGGATGGTGTTCCTCTAGAAAGAAGTGAAATTGATGGAACGCCCCTTGATGATCTTGACGGGTCACCTATGACCTGGGACCCAGCCTCTATAGATGGAGTACCAGTGGATGACATTGACGGTGTTCCCCTGGGAAACCCAATAGATGATATTGATGGTGTTCCATGTAGGTATTAAACCACTGAGATGTGACCACTGTGAAAATGTTGGCCGTACATGTATTTGTAGTATTGCTTTAACTTAGATGTTACAGCACTTGAAGATACACATGCTTGTTTTTGTTCTGATCCAGTTGATGATGGCTCAGATAAGATAATACCTGGTGTTGCTCTGTCCAAATGGGAGAAGGTGGAGGATTCAGAGACCTCAGGTACAATCACAACACAATGAGAGGTTTGATCTGCTGGAACCTCATTATTATAAAGTTGGTCTAGGTTAATAGTTGTCAGTCAATAGATGTCAAAGAAAATACTTCTCATGTATCTCACTGCATAGCTCTAAACATATGGAGTATTTTGGATTCACTGCAAGTTCAGTAAAGTTCAGTATTTGTAGCATAATGTTCTTTACCACACAGAATAGGCAAAGCTTATTTAAGGCAATTAGAATGGAAGAACATGGGACCAGGCTTAAATGTTCAAATACATATTTATAATAATATAGTCACAATATTACACAAGTGACTAGATAAGTAGTGACTAGTGTGCCGTAATGGTTTATTGTTTATCCAAGTAATATTTTATGTCATCATCAAAGTCAAGTAATACGAGAAAGAGACCAAACATGGGGGGGGCAAACTCTACTTATCTAAAACACAACCAGAAGTTTATTTATCTAGAACGTTCTTCCTGGTCTTAAAGAATTTAATATTTTATTAAATTCAGATCATTCCTTTCCATTGTACTGATGATGAACTGTTCTTTTCCTTTCAGCAAAGAATGACTCAGACACTGAGGTAAATTCAAGGTAAGGCTCTGTCAGTGTTGTGGATTTTATTCATTGTTCCTTTTAAAAGGTGAATGAGTCCGTTTAATTGTCATCAAATTACAGGCTTTGTAACTGCCTGCATTTTGTAAACTCTTGGTGACTAAGCATTTTGTTATTGTTTACATTTGGAAGGGTTATGTTTTTGATCCAGTAAGCACATTAACATGAATTAAGAAGCAAAATTCTTTTAATACAAAATATATATTATATTTCAAAATGTAACTTTCTGTTTCTTATTGTTTCCTATTCTCTGTTGCTCATGCAGTGGCCTAAAGGAGAATGATGGTGACTCTGATATGAGCAGCGATGATGATGCTGACAGCCCCAGCAGGTTCGAGGGGGCGGAGTTTAAGAGTTCTCTGAGAAACTTTGAGCTGTCTGAAAGCAAAAGGACACGCCTTCGAGAACTGGAGGTCAGTCTCTCACACACGTTGCAGTCAAGGTAAAAGTGTTGACAGGCAGAACAAAAGCTCACATGTGCACATTGTAGGTGAAAGTGATGAAGTTTCAGGATGAATTAGAGTTGGGTAAGAAACAAAGAAAGTCCAGTATGACTCTACAACAGCAAGTTCAGCACTATAGAAACCGACTGCTACAGAAGGTAAACACTTATAATATCTGTCACTTATTCTCAGTGACACACTCATTCTCTATACATAATCATACATCAAGACACGTTACATTTTCATTGACACGCTCATTATGTCTTCTTTTTCTTTTCTTTTAGGAGTTTGACAAGGACGACCAAGAAAAGAGAGATAAATGGTCACAGAAATCAAAGGAGAGGTCTAAAAAAGAGGAGCGGAGAGATAAAGGGGAGGACAGGAGTAAAACACGAGATAAAGAGAAGAACAGAAAGAGTGAAGACAGAGAGAGGAGCAGAGGACGAAGTCGAGACAAGGATGAGAGGAGCGAGAGGTATCGCACACACTGACTCACTATTCATTGTCTAGAAGTTAAGATTCTATAAGTGATTATTAATTGAATTATATATAATAGAATGCAAACAGAAAACATCTGTTACCTGACAGATCAAATTTAAAAAGGTGTTCTGAAGTGAAACTCTCTTGGTGAAAGCTCTAGACTCCAAACATTAGACTAAAATGTGAAAGTTATTCCAGTTAAATTGTTATCCAACTATATTGTTTAAAAAATGCATTTTGCTTGGTTTTATTTCACTCATTATTTACTCTTTTTTTGTACATTTTCTTTCTATGAAGAACGAGATCTCGATCACCGCGGAAGTCCAAGCGTTCCCGTTCACCCTCGCCGCAGCACAAATCCTGGAGGTCGTCGTCCCGATCGCCACATCGCTCACACAAGAAGTCCAAGAAGAGTAAACACTAAACTCGAACCCTTTACTTCTTCAGTTGTCTCAGCACAGACCGACAGAGCCTAAGGACTGCTCTTGCCATGTACAACCACATTTCTGTTCCACTGTGCTTTAAGGAAGGACTGGGCACCCCACAGCTGTCCATCTGCTTCCGGAACGATCTTGTATGTGGCTGCTGCAATTACGACTCTGGGCTTGGCTGAATTTTTCTAAGATAAAGTGTGAACTTGTACAGATCTTATTTTTGTTTTGTAAACGTTTTATTTGTGTTTTCTTCTCATTTTGTTTTAAATCCAGTGTTTAAAAAATATTGCTGCCAGATTGGCCTCTCCACCCCCCCTCCTTTACAATAAAAACAATTATGAAAGGAAAAATGTGTTTGTATATCCAATCCAGAATCCAATTTAACTAAACGTACATTCATACAGCAAACAGTAATTTGTTTATGTGAGTTACATTTTTAAATTCATTGCACTTTTTCTGTGGTATTGATGGGGGCCTGAATGATCACTAACTGGTGTTCAGGCTCAAAACCAAACACAAGGAGATTAAATAAATCTTAAAATCCATACATAGATTATAACACTATACATGAGAAAATCTTTTTTTTATTGATGGAATCATACACAAAAAAAACAGTTTCAATTATTTTTACAACATAAAATAACACTGAGAAATACTTTTGATGTGAAATTAATTTAGTTTAGTGCTAATGTTGAAAATGTGTGATACTTTTGGAAAACACTCAGAGGAAATTAAAAGGCTGTTTGAGGGTTGACCACCAGTGTCTCTGATATCCATACTTTGTCCAAACAGACTTGCAGCTTCACTCATCCATTAAAATGGCATCACTGATCTGTGCAATTTAAAGCCCTCTGTGTATATAAAACATCAATGCAGTAATACCTCACCAAAATTTATCTTTAAATAAAATCTAATGACTGAAATGTAAATGATAAAGATGGGTTCAGTTGTGAAGACATTTGTTTTCCCCCCTTAACCCGCCTTACAACTTCCTGGGTCCCTGTTCTCCATGTACAAGGCGGAGCTTATAATCTCCGCCTCTCAGAGCACTCACCAGCAGCTGATTGGTCAATGAATTTGGGCTCAGTTAGAGGCAAACTGTCACTGTTTCTATCTTCTCTGTTACAGCTCTGTCCAAAATCTGAGGGGTTCTGAAATCATGTCATACACTTGCTGGGTGTTCTGTTCATTACAAGCACTCAGTATTTTTTAACATTGACAAAGACTTTAATGGCTCCGGTGAAATCAGCAGAGAGCAAAACTTCAGAATGGTCTGTTTTCAGTGCTCCTGAGAAAGAAGACAAGACGTGATGTCACTTTTCTGCACCACTACAATACAGAGTATATTATTGTGACAACACTGGTCACCATGGTTACATTCAGTACCTGATGGGATTGTATCGGAGTCATCTGTGCTGTCACTTTTACAGTCTGAGTCTGGCTTTTCTGCTCCTCCCTCCTGAGGCACAATAAGATCCGGATGGGGCGCAAAAATGGCTGAAGTCACCACTGCATTATGAGCTACAAAGCACAAAGTCATTTAAGACTTCAAATGTACAACTAATGATCCCTTTTACTGTTGCATAAACATGAAGGCTGAATAACCTTCAGTCAGTTTAACAAGCATTCCAGAAATCCCAAAAGTGTGCCAAACCAAATAATTCCTCACATGTTTTTATTTAACTTTTGCCTTAGTGTGAAACTGCAGCTGCTCCGTGTATATGATCCACTAATGTTTTATGCTGTGACACATAAATTACCTTTGATTCCTTCCCAGAAGTCATTGCGGTCTCTTCGTACAGAGGTAAACTTGCTCTGATCGTGGTATGTGCCCCAGATGTACACATACTTGTCTTCGGAGCCGCTCACAATGAAAGAATAGTCATGGCTACAGGAAAAAATGTATTTTTTACATAAAAACTGTTTTCATTTATATAGAAAATAAACAAAATGATTAGACAAGTGGATACATTCTATGTCTGTAACAGTTATTCCGAAAATATCAAAATGGTCTTTTTATAATCTTATTGTTTTTAGTTTATGCCAAATATAATTTTTCAGGGGAGTGACACACTACTAAGTTCTTTGTGAGTTTTAATACAATTTTACCCTTCAATAAAAATGTAGAATCAATAACAGCTAAAACTCAACTGTGTCTTTCCTCTCACCTAAAACTGGCTTTGATCTGACTGCTGCTGTTCACATAGCCTTTATATTTCATAGACAGAGACAAATCTCTCAGGTCATACAGACGAATCCGAGAGTCGTTTGATGTCACCAAGATCTGTGGAGGAAAAAAGATCTCTGATTTCAGACATTTCTGAGAACTGTCCTACAGTCTCACTATAAAACGTAATCTTACTGAATACTGACTTTCATAATCATTTTATATTGAAGTAAACAGTAAACAAGAGTCTATTGTCAGTCAGTTTCTATTTTTATTACTGATTCTTATTTTCTCTCTTTTGAGTCTCACCTTGTTCTCTCCTGGCAGCGGCTCTATACCTGTGATTTTGCGGCCCACACGATTTCTGCCTCTTGTGGAGCGAACATGGATTTGGGTGTGATACTTAAGCCGCTAAACAGAACATAATGAAGAACTATTTATGGCTTTATTTATAAATAAACTGTGTACTAATTTGGTTTAAGGAACTTTTATTTCAGGTAAAGAAACAGTTCCCTCAAAAATAATCCGTGTTAATTACAACTATTACTTTAAGAGAAAATGAATAAAAACATGTCCACTCTCACATTGAACAAACACACACCTCTGTGTCATAGAAAATACAGCGTCCATCATAGGTGCCAATAACCGCATATTTTCCATTCTGACAGAAGTTTGCTGCCGTTATCAAACGCGTCTGTCCATCTACCTCATTCCACAACGCCACCTTTTTATCTGGAATATTCCATAACCGCAGCTTTCCGTCCAAAGAACCGCTCAAAAAATATCTGTCATCCTGAGAAAAAGACGCAACGATTAAAACAGACATACACAAACCTCTGTAGACATACATGGACACACACTCACCCTGGGATGAAACGCGATGGCTGTGACAAAGTCTATATGCTGAAAGCAGCAGAGACATTCTCTCCTGGAGATGTGCCACAAACGAACCGTCTTATCCATGGATGACGACAGGAGGAAGTAGTTCTACTCGACAACAAAAAAAACAGAAATTTTCCACAATTTAGCTTAAAGGAATAGCTCACCCCAAATTCTATAAAAAAATCTATTATTACTTACTCTCATACTATTCTAAACCTAAATGACTTGCTAGTAAATAGAGATGTGATTTACCTTTAAGTGTGAACTTTTCCTTTAAATCTTTATTTTTGTTCATATGCAATGTTCAATTCGCACAGAGGCTCAGTGGACACTGAAGTTCGTGACCTCTCACCTTTGACCAGGAAAGATCCAGAAGGTCAGCCGTGTGACCCTTGTATTTGCAGAAAGGAACTTGTCGGAAAGGCACGTTTTTATCCTCTGTGTCTGCGTCCTCCATTGCAGCTCCAAACTGGGCGAGAGCATAAGGCAACATGAATACAAGCTTCAACAATCATATATTAGTAAAGACATCAAAATAACGAAAAGGACAACAAAACATAGCTCACCCCTCCTTCAGTATCTGATTTAGAAGAACACAAACTCTCCTGAGAAGGAGACGGGGAAACACGTCCTGAGAGAGACCAGAGGGAGACAAACAGTGTCTTTAGAAACACAGTTCACTTTCAAACTACATATGAAGTTCATTTTTGCAGACGTTAGAATCACACATGATTAGTCTTTGTTTAAAGTAAACTACTTTAAATTGGTAAACCAAGCTGAAATAGTTCACAGGGTTTTCCCACACCTCAGACAGACTCATACGCTGCTGAATGTGAAGCATTCAGACAAACATATTGACAGATTAACACTGTGATTAGTGTTGCCACCCCTCATCCAACATGACAGCATAGCCTCAGCCTCATTTTAACTGCAAATATATAATGGATTGAAATTCAGCTGGTGTCATTGATGCTCAGTTATTGTGTTTATTTCCTAAACACAGATTAAGAGTCACAGCCCAAAATACACAGTGGTGACTCATCATCTAAATGTTAAATTTAGGTCTAACAATACATTTGAATTTAAAGATCATGTCTAGACAAGACAGATGTCTGTAACAGTGGTTTTATACTTTATTCATGTAAGCGCTTTGGGTGTTTTTTTATCCGTTCCCGTTTCATTTAAAACAAGTCATGGCACTTTAAATATGTATGAAGGTTGCTCTTGAAACATTGTAATAACAAAGTACATTATTCCACTACACTGCTACCCACCAAATAAATTAATAAACATGAACTTTAAAATTTTACTCCATTTCAACTCAAATCAATATTTAACTTATGTAATAAGAAAGACAGGAAAGTAGTAAAATACATGAAACAAGCAGTCAGGACATTGGTTAACACAGACAGTAGTCAGTATACAAAACGCACTTATCACAAAATACCACAACTGATCAATCAGGAACAAGCATTTCAGAGTGTTGTGTAATATAAGATATATAATATAATGTTTATGTTGCTTTTGACATACAACTTTCCCTTTTATATTCACCCACATAAAATGTAAGAAATTGAAGGTATACAAACATTGTATGTGGTTACCTTCTGTGTTGTATTTTATTCTCATGTTGTTGAAATAGTCAAAGGCATTTTTTAACACCCAGATCCGAACTACATTATCCTGGCCTGCTGTGGCCAACAGCCTCCCACAATGAGAAAACTTCATTGTCCAGACAGCACCCTAAGAGGAAGAGACAAAGAGATATTTCTGTATATTTAATGTTTCTAAGCTTTGGCTAAGTTAAGCCTTCTATTATGCCAATAAAGCTATATAGGTCTTGACTTTGAGAGAGAGAGAGAGAGAGAGAGAGAGAGAGAGGAGAGATATTACAAGTGGCCAAAGCACTAAATAATGAAGTAAATAATTCACAATCACCCACACAAGGAAGGTTAAAAGCGAAATAAAAGGTCACAGGCTCTCCTCACCATGTGTTCTCCACTCAGGTCCTGCACCACTTTGATTTGGTCGAAGTCAAAGGGTCCTTTGAAGCTGTGAGCAGCTTTAAACTTGACGGGTCTGGTGTAGGGCATCCCCTCATCATCACTGGAGGATGGGTCGTCCTGGTCTGTGTGGAACACCTCATCACGAACGCTCTTCACTTTATTTACCGCTCGCTCCCCGTATTCCTCCGCCAGGTGCTTCGCCCTCTTTACTGACTTCCCCAGAAAATTCTTCAGCTTTGTTCTGAGTGAAAGAGGAGAGGAACGCAACAGATAAACAGACAGACAGTGTGAGAGAACTGTGCTAATAGGCCCCCAGCTATATACATTATATTGTACTATAATTATGTATTTTTGTTCTGCCTGTTAAGTTTGTTTTTAATATTACATTAATTACATAAATATTACTTATATTTTTAAAAAACTCCTTAATTACGAAATGGAATTACAATAATAACAAAATTATTTGTCAGAATATTATGTCATTTATTCAATAGTGACTGACTGACAGCTCCAGTAGTTCTATAATAAAGGATTATGACTTCAGTTCTAAATAAACACCCATCTCTTACGTTCTCTGTTTGAGTTTCCCTCCGTCTGTGTCTGAAAGGGCAGGCTGGGATTTATCATCGTCATCCGACTGTGCTGCATCATTTCTGCCAAGAAAAAAAGAGTGAGATTCCGCCCTACAGCAGCGGAACTGCTGGCTTTGAGACAGGAGCTCTCTCCAAAGCCCTCAAAAATCAGACGCACATAATCCTAAAGCTAAACACAGAAATCTACCAACACTGATCCAGCCCCAGATCCAGCTACACAAATGTTTAACATTAACCACAATAGCAGAAACTACAAAACTGTTATGAGCTCAGTTTTATAAACCACTTCCTGCAAAGATGTTCCACTTGTGTTTAGTGAGTCTGAATTAGAAGAGGAGACGGGATTACATGCCTTCTCCCTTCAAAAGACAAAAACAGTCTGTAGGCTTTAGTTTGGCTTATACAATGAAGGCAGATGAAAGCAAACAAAACTGGATTACTGACTGGACTTAATCCTGAAGGCCATACAGTATAAGCAAAGCAAATATTGTGTCACATAAGGAGAATTAACCTTAATACCACACATAAAATGCACCATTAGCTAAGATATAGAAGGTTGAGAAGTTCCACACAAGTTTTTTGTGGAATATCTTCTCACAAATGTGTCTCACAAACATTTCACAGATTTCATTCAGAGAGCTTGTCTTAAATTCAAGCATATAATTGGCAGAGCAGAATGCTCTGCGCATTTGCAGTGCATTGTGGGAAATACAGATCTTACGAGATATACTCCTTGGTTCTCCTCATGATGTGCAGGGTAAGAGGGTTAATCCCAGTGGGAAGTTTCTCTTCTGCTTGGATCAGTGGGATCTCCTCACCAGTGTCCAGGTTCTTGATCATGACACTTGCAAGAATCTCCTGTACACAAACACATAGGCTACACTCAGACTTTTCCGAATGAAATCTATCACACTAGTTCACACTAATCAAAGCATGAACACACACTTATCATTCACAGAGAACATACCTCATCTGTAAGCTCTCTGCCTGAGTTGGACCTTGGTCTTTGTGGTCCAGGAGTCTCGTTGCCACTGGGACTAGATGCCCGTTCATCATTTTCCTACTCATACACAAAAGCACACATGTATGCTGTTAAAAATGTAGCATTTTCAATGTGAAATATGCATTTACATTTTAAGAGCTATATGTATTTTTTGTGATATTTCACGACAAACCTGTGCAGTGACCACTTTATCACCACTTGTGGCACTAGCGAGATCCAAAGAGTGCTGGACTTCTTTAGCGTTACGTCGCATTGTGGCACTTGGGCTGACCAATCCACACAGCTCTTGTGGCTCTAGTGTGACCAATTACAAGCCAAAGTACTGATTTATTGCCTTACTCACTAATTATGTCACAACATCAGACTAACATCTAACCAATCACAGGCCATTTATTTTACACCAATAGCCAATAAGACGGCCACAAACATTAATCAAGCAAAGATACCATATAAATATTAAAATACATGAAGCTCACTACAAAAACCTACCCTCAAGCCCAGCTGGTCGTATCATTTCCTGAGACTTTTTATGAGGTGAGAAGTTAGGGCGTGAAGGAGGCGGCGGCCTAGGAGGTGGTGCCCCAGAAGGTGGGGGTGGCCTTGAGGGTGGTGGCTTCTTAGTGCTCGCTACAATGTCAGGCTCCACTGTAAACTGTCTGTCAGGCTTGGAAGGACCAGAACCTCCTGGTTCAGTCATTGGAACCTGTTCTAAAATGTCTGCTGTTTTAGGGGTTTCTGCACAGGGCAGGGGGATGGGATGTACTGCCTGACCCAAAGCACTCGTAATGTCAGGAGGGGGAGGCATAGCTTGGTCCTGGCCCATGAGGGCGTTATCTGCCACATCTGGTGCTCTTTCCTGAATGTCCTGTGACCTCACTTCCTTTGGTCTTACATCAGGGAGCTGCTCAGTTGGGCCAGTATCATGTGGTTTTAGAATGGTGTCTTCAGAAGATACCACAGCGACCTCAGGAACGTGGTTTTCTTCAAGACTAAAACCTTCTGCTCTTGGAATCTTCTCATCTTCAGATGAAGCCACACAGATCTTTTCTCTCAACAACTGGTCTTCCACTCCATTCTTCTTCTGACTCTCCTCTATAATACTGTCAATAATCTAGAAAGAGAGACATTAGAAGTGTAAGTGCTATAGTGTGCTACAGAATTTAAAATAACAGGTTGGAGAGCAAGTAAGCACAAACCCACCTGAAGGGAATCGTCATGTTGGGACTCTGTCTCAGCCAATCCAGCAGTGACTTCCTGTACCACATTATCTGCAAGACCCTACAGCCAATCATACAAAACATACATTTCTGAAACACACTCTTCTTATTTATATATGTTTACAAACAATCATGTGTAATGATCAAGAAGTTAACTATAAGTTAAGGATCAAGAAGTTAGCTATAGGAGATCAACATTTTTAATCGTAATATTAAAGAAATTTATTTGCAATTTTGTTTTGAATAACATGCACATGGCCAAACAAACTAATCTAGAGTGATGCCAGAAACATTCAATGGTTTAATGAAATTGAACTCTAGAATTATCCAAAAGTGTTTATAAAGCGTCAGCAGTTTAGACCTCTTTGTTCTGTTGCCGAATTAGTTTAATAGAAATGTTTAACAAATCTAGAACAGATACAAAAAGCTGAAAAAGCTGAATTTGTTTATTGTGCTTCTGAAGTCATACTGAAAATGGTAAACTCAGGTCAAAGTGTAAATAATAAACTCCTACCCCGTGCTGAGAAAGTTCAAACTTTGCAGGTGACCTAAAGGTAATAAAACAACATATAGTGGATAAGGAACATATTCCTAAGACTGTTAAGATTCATATAACACAAATATCATGGGTCACAACAAGCTGTGTTTTCCCATTCAAGCTCAAATACTGAAAGGTGTCTTCATGCCTTTTAGCTGCAAATGACGCATAATCTAGACTAATTAGTGAATGTCAATAAGGTTTTGTGTGTAGAAAAACAAACTCTGTGGATATTAGGGCTCCTCCCTACACTGAATTCACAAAGACATCTGCGCCGAATTAAATGAAGCTAGTGTCTGACACGGCATTCATGAACAGACAAGCCCTTCAACTCTTATTCTAAACACACCCTTAAACAAACCAGCAACTCCACCAAGACCCTCTGATGTTTGTGCCATCACTGTAGCCGCTCTACAAAATATCTAAATCATCTTCAGTCATCACTTGTTTATTGAAGACATCCATCTCCAATACAGAACAAAGTATATCTTTAAACACACACATCTGACCCCTGTCACGATGTGATGATAACAAAATGAAATAGACCTTTTTTAAAACATTTGTTCATTTGACTCATGTTTACACAAAAGAGCAGTTTTTGATCACGGTTAACACTAAGAATCTGAGTCAGTGTTTCTTGGTCATCTGGGTGCTCTTTTCTGAAAATAGCTGTCATGTCGGTGACTCAAAAACTGCCTGTCTATCCGGCATCAGTTTTTGATGTAAACATCAGAAAAATTTATTTCAGTACTTTACAACATTTTATATTTGATAGTGAATGTGATTGAAGTTACTATTACAAAGACGTAAAACATGTTCTGCACAATTTTTACAGGTGTGCATATACAGTTAGAAAGGATTAAAACATTTTTTTCGGTGACAGTACCAACACAACCTCTAAAACAACAGCCCAGCCACATCATTTGAATGATACCTGTCTCTTGCGGTCGTTTCAAAACTGGGCACAAATGAACTCAGAATGCGCTATGTTGGCCAAAAATGCTGTGAAGGGTGGCAGCTCACAGATATATGCACAAGCTATTCATGCAAAAGTCATATGATGTTATATATCAGCATAATAAACTGTCAATGTTTGTATATAAGCAGCGTGACCAACTGTTGACAGCTTTGACAGATGCTGCTGCTTCATTCACCCATTCAAATCACAGACACCACAAAGTGTGATAAGCCCAATAAAATGCATATTGTTATTAATAATGACAGACTCACGCATGAGGTGAGGGAGTAAAGTTGACATCCTCCGCCGCATCGTAAAACTCCTCCGTGTCGCTGGTGTCAGACGCCATTGAGCACGGGCGGCATACAGAAGCCGCCGCTACTGCTCCTGTTACGGCAAACGAGGGGACGCTCCGACCCCTTATGAGCAAGCAGGCGAGAAACTAAGTGTTTGACACGTAGTTGGATTTACACGTTCCGTGTTTCTGACATCCGGCCGATCCGCTCACCTGAACGCACGACAACGCAGACAGACACACGGCCTAGATTACAAGATATCAAACGGCAGAGTTTATTATTCCTGTAAAACGAGAATAGCTGGTTGGGGTGTGTTTTATCTACGGGTAATGCACGGTAAAGGTCCCCTGAAGTCGTCCATGCGGACTGTCATATCCTATCATAACGGTAGGATCCCCTACCGGGATTTACGATCGAAAACAAACCAAAATGAAGAGAAACCGCGACAGGTCCTCTCGCCTCCACCGACGTCTCGTAGGAAAATCTCGCGTGGTTTAAAGGCGTACCATTAGACGACTGATCTGCGTTCAGTTTTGTCCAGTGTTTTAGAAGTTTCTGTCGTGACGAGTAATACATTGAATGTGAGAATGAAGACAGACAGATAGGTGTGTCGATTCTCTGTATCCACTTTGTAGTTAATTTTAATGCTGTTTTGTTGTTCTCCTTTTTATCCACTGGAGAGTGCAGTAGGCTTGGGTCACTCTGTATCCTATTGTAACTAGATGTTATTATACAAGGGTTACAGCATTTGATGTACAATTCAGTTTATGAAAATGCTACTTAACTTTCCATGTGTCATATTTATGGAATAAATTTAAAACCTTAAAATACAAAGTGAATACAGAACCTATTTAAATAACTATTTAAATAACGAAAAATAGGGTAAATATATTAACGAAATTGCAAAATCACTAAATAATTATATGAAAACATATTGTATTAAACATTAAGATGAGACATATATGAAAATTATGAAATGCATACATTGTGGATTTCAAGGAACGACACACATTTATTATGAAAAATAGCTAATTGCTTTGTCGTCATTATATTAAATATATTTTTTTAGTTTCTGTGATAAATATTAATGACAAGAAATTACATTTTAAAGGTGTAAAAAAGGTCTTAGTCATTTTAACTCGTTTCATTGGGTAAATTATACAAGAAATCAACCAAATACAAAAAACCTTACATTCATACTCAAACGATTATGAATTTTTTATTTATTCAATTAAATGTCTAAAACACATTGAACAAAAGTTAATAGTTAAACGTTTTTCTGTTAAATATACGTTTATTTGTATAATATATGTCTAATTATATGTTACATCATTACCAAGCTAATGATAGTTATGTTTTACTCCACAATTCAACTGTAGTATGATATAAGGAAACAACACTGTATGCAGTAATGCAATTCAATACACCGCCGTCCAATAGACCTTCTTTACATCCAGATGCCGGAAAAATCAACCAATCACAGCTCTTATCCTTGCGCCATGAACTTCTTTTGGTAACGGAAGTGTGAGAGTCTAAAATTGATTGACACAAAAATATACCATTCAGCAGAGCGTATGGCGCAGATTGTGTTAAATCTACAGCCAATGAGAATCAAGAAAGGCGGGACTTAGTGAGGTCCATGAGTAGAGTGGATTTGGGGGCTTAGGAAGAAAACAAGGGTAAATTCCAGAGGTTGTGGTAAGTTAAAATATCTTTTAAAAGTGTATTAGTTTGGTATAATGTTTGGCAGACTGACATATGAATATCATATGCGTAAAGACACATATAACTAAATACGAAAAGTAGCTTGGTGTGAGCTGAGGCTAAATGTAGCAGCAGAAGCAGAGCTTCGATTAGGGAGCCATGCTTCAGGGTTTGTTCTTTCTTCACAAGAGAGCATCGCTTTCAAAGACCGGTGAAAACCAGAAGCAGGGCTTCTCAGTCACAGCTCTGTGTCTGTTGTGTCAAAGTGGGCGTATGGCACGTTTTGTGTGTGGTCAGTTTGTCAGTTTCCTACCTCTAGTCTGTGGCTCAACTAACAATGAGAACTACAAACACAACGCCCCTGATTTAAAAGTACTGCCAATAAGTTGAATATTTATGTGATTATCTTATAGGACACGAGTTATTCTGCTTTCATTTTCTGTTTGGTTTCTGTAGGATGGGATTTGGGTACTGGCTGTCATTTTTATTGTTTGTATTCCCCCCCTTAAGACTTATTTATTATTTGCATATATTGTTATTATTATATCTTACTGTTGTATGTTAAGAAATAAAGCTCGCTAAAGTGGTATAAATGCTAATTCTGTCTTCTTGTCAAGAGGATATACACAGTTTAGAACTTTATAAGCTTACGTAGTTCCATCTACTTAAGTTGATGTAGTTTGGTGTCTAGAATCAGTTATTGTTTGGGTGGAGAGCTTTGTGTAGGAATACGACAGCCAAAATAAGGCAAATAAGGACATTCTTACAAGACAACCCTTGTCATAAACACCCCACTGTGACTTGATCATTTCTAAACTAATGTTAGGACATCCAGATACTCTGTGGGCATCTACTTCATTTGTCAGGGCTGTGAAAAAATAAGCACAATTATTAAGAGCGCGATTCGAAGCAGCTGGGGGTTGAAAGGGCCCCCATGTGCTCTTATGCCATGACAACAGTAACATAAAACTGATGGCTAGAAACAAGCGCTTCCACCAGGGGCCTCTGACTGAAACCTTTTTTTAGCAGACATCCTGTGCTGTTCATTGTTCTGACAGGTTCATTTATTGCTTTGTGTTTTAGCTGGAAGAAAGCACATGGTTTAAAATGACTAAAGACACTTCTGTATTTTTTAACAGGCATTCAATTGTTTGTAAAGTATTGCACCAGGAGTAAATATGTACAGTAATAGAACTTTGAATACTAATTTTAGTACTTGCTTTAAGAAAGAAAAGTATTTCTTCTTTATGCTATTGTTAAGATATATAGAGTCATAGTTTCCGCTGTAATTTAAGTTACTCTGATCTTTAAATTACTGATTGTTTCCTCTGATATCATTCTGCTGTTCTTAAGATCAGTGGAATAAGGACATTTAAACATCTAGTTATATTGTTCCCCAAAAAGATAATATCATAATCAAGCCTGAGGCTTTAGATAATTTGCAGAGTGTACTTCTTTTTTTTAAGCTGTGTTTGAGGTAATAAGCTGCTGCTTTTATGGGGATACCAGGAAATAGTTGTTTAATTTTACCTGGAAGGCAGGTGATAATTTTAACAGACTGCAAATATTTAAACTGTGTAAGATGATGCCGAACACAGCTCAACCTGAAATATGTAGTTTCTCTCAGACCAGACAGCAGTTCTGGTGGGCTGTGGTTTGTGGGCTGTGGTTTAGCACACATAGCGTAGAAATGTGTTTATGACTAATAGCATTATCAGATTAAGTTTTTTTTCACCTTGTTCTGCCAAAGAATCACACATTTTGGTGACACATAATCTTACATTTTATTAGACGATGCATTCTGTTTTAATAATTATGTAACTTATTAAAGGTTGTATGCTTACGTTATAGAAGTGTGCCTTTTGTGTGAAATTACATTGGCTAAAATGGTAGTTTGTTAGGCACAGTTATTGACCCCACATTGAATTTGAAGGGGTTACGAAGGGCTTTGGAACTTTGTAAAGTTATTCCATGTATTTTTTTTGTTATAATTTTAAGCAATAAAGATTTAAATAGCCTACCATCTTAACCTTTATATTTAGTTAGATTGTCTGTCTGCATCTGTTGTTGCGTTTTAAATGCTCTTTATATTGTTCCATATAACAGGAGAGAGTAACTGTGGACCTAATTAGCATCACAGATTATGAAGATTCCTCTTTTCTTAGCTTTAAAAGGCTTTAAAGTGTGTGACAGTTGAACTGTTGTTTTATCAACACTGAAATACTGAATCAAGTTCAGTAATGTTCAGATTGTTTAGCGCAGCTTATCCTTGTTCTTCATTGACCTGTCTGTTGCTAAGACACTGTAGTTGCCAAGGCAATGAGGAAAAATTCTGTAAGCTATTGAAGTGCTGAAATTCTTTCTGTGGTGAGACACAGGGTGGTGCTTTCATGTTTTTATGCCCCTGTGCCCTTTAGCCTGGAAATGGAAAAGGGCAACTTCTGGTTAAGCTGAAGGGTTTAATCCATCAGGCTCAAACGTTTCTGTTGACTGAGCTCTCTTACGTTTACAAAATCTTGATGGAAGCTGTCCTTTTATGATGTTGTTTGTTTTGTGCTGTAGACCAGCACAAAACTAGCACTTAGCATAAACCAGACTGGACCAGCACGGCAATGCATACTGCACAAAAACTGTATGTTTTTAGCACAATTTGCTGTTTCTGTGAAAACAAGAATCTTGGAAAGGTGTTATTAGTTGGAAAAGATGCAGTGTAGAGTTGTTCCATTCTGTCCTTGGTTGTTCATTGTCCTGTAGTGTTTAGTTTGAGTCCTAATCAAACACACCTGAAAAGGCTAATCAGGTGTGCTTAAGGTTTTAGCAGTGGCCCAACAGGACTAGAGAAAAGCCCTCATATATATAGATTTCATGCTTGGCCAAAGTTTCTGCTGATGATTTGAGTTGAAAGGCCTTTCATATGGCATTCTAAAAGTGGTGTGTGTGACATATCAAATTCTCATCTTCTAAACAAACACATTTCTCTTCTTTAGGTTGTAAACAAGTTATTAAAACCCATAAAATAATCCTTAGAAAAAGCTAATAAGTAGTTGAGTTGGTTGTTGACGCTGCCAGAAGTTGAGAAATGTTTACAGTGCCTATATAGTTGTGCGCTTAAGCTGTCAGAGATGTTGTTTCAGTTCTGATGGTTCTATAAGGGGACTGTGTAAAGTAGCTGTTGTTGATGACGATGATAACATTGATATTGTTTGATCATTTTAAAGATTCTCATGGGGAGTGGGTGCAGACAGACAGCGCCCCAAATATGAGCAGCTAAATATTAATAGAAATGTCATGCTGTATAGCCGCACAGAGAGAGGTAGCAAAGGGACAAAAAACCTGCTTTACTCGTATATAATAAGAGAGAGGGAACAAACTCTTCCAATAAATGTGTTTCAGTTTAATCATTCTGTCAAAGACTCTTCTCTTCAGAGTGGGTCACTTAATTACCTAAGCTTATAAAAGGGCTCTACAATAAGTATTTTGTTTCTGCTTGCCTGACCAAAATATTAGACTGTTTTTGGCCTAGAAACATTTTACTGTTCCTTTCACAAACTTGAAGTAGCTATTTTAAGCAATGCATTTTTATTTGTTAGAAATAATATTTCTGAGGAAAGTTTTTAAGGAAACATGTAACTCCATGACTGCAGTGAATGTTATATAAAAGTTTCATTCAGTCACTATTTAAGGTGGCCAGCTGTGTGTGTGTGTCAGTAGCTCAACTGGTAGAAAGTTGTTATCAATGCAAAGGTTGTGGGTTTGAACTTAGGTAGTACAAGCACTGGTAAAACATGTATACCTCAATTCACTGCAAGTTGCTTTGGATAGCGTCTACCGAATAAATAAATGTAAATAACATTACTGTAGTGCCACATATTTAAGTCAACAATGCTTAAAAGGTCAATATTTACATTTAAAAGGAAAACAAAACACTAATCAATGTATCCCAAAACTCAGTCAAAGTGATCACTGGACCATCCTTATGATTAAGCTCTTATAATTAGCTGCTTTTTCATTTGAATAATTTCCTGATCTTGTTTCTGCCGGTCTTTCTCAGGTGTTCTGGGGTTTTGTGCCTGGGCATGGACCACCCTGTGCATAGAGGAGACGCCATGTCCATCGGACTACACGACAGGTACTGTGCAATGTATGTCATCTCCTACTTTTACAGACACACATACCTCGTCTCATACACTCATACATATCCTCTGTGTGCTGAGACCCATGCGTTTCCCCCTCCCCACCTGTGTGGGTAAAGTTCTTATAGTGCATCTGTACCTGTCATTAGCATGTTGCACACACATGCTGTGAAGTGTTTCTCTGTTCTATTTTAATACAAGAAAGTTGTTACAACTACTGTGTGTGTTGTGTAGATTGAGTACAAGGTTCTGCAAGGAGCAGGTTCTATGTTTGTGATGCAAGTTTCTCATGATTTCGTTTTGTAGTTTTTGGGAGGACCAATCTGATTGTTGATGTTTATTTTTAAGCTCTTCTTAAGCATGTAAAATCCACAATTTTACATGCATTACAGATGCTAAAGAGATTTTTCTTTCTTTAGTTGGATAAAAAATTTCTTTACTGCTTGATGGTTACCACTGAACTAGTTATGTTGTTGTCTTGTGACTGTTTCTTAAGCTAAATTAGTGCAATGATCATTGTGTAAAACTGGCAACTAGTAAATGCCAGATGTATTCAAACACAGAGGAAGCCAATACCAGCTCCAAAACTGCCCTTGTGACAAATCATTAGTTTCTAAGATTGCCCTTATGTGGGTTTTGTTAAGGTTGATTTACATAAATGACAAATAATTAGACATGTGGAAGATGCCTTAATCCAAAATATTGTAGCATAAAACTGATATTTTTGTTATTATTACTACTAACATAAAATGTGTTAAGCCCTGTTTCTTTGTGCTTGTGTGCACAAATTCTTTTTAGCGATTCTCACACTTATATTGTGCAGTCAGGTGTGTTATATATGTGTCTAATTTATATATGTGTTTTGATCCTGCATGTTTGCCTTTTAAGTGACTGTCAAGTTTAGGCCATCTGTAAAGTTAATCTTCATCTGTCAAGCAGCAATACAGAAAATTACTGTAATTTTTAACAATAGATGCTTTAGAGATGGCTTGATGCAGTAACCTGTTTCATAGCTTTCACACACATATGACAGAATCATTTGGCGTGACAGGCGGACGAGAGCACGAGCAGGATTGGCGTTATCTGCACTCTACAGTCAGGCCTGAATATCTTTCGCCTGCAATGTCTAAATCACAGCAAAGCATAAGCTCTAATCACAATGAACACTAACACTCAAATATACAACAACACTCCTAAACAACAATCACAGGTCCTGCAGTGAACACAGCAAAAGATCACAGCTGACTGATTCTTCACCACCGTGTTCAACTAACAGAAAAACAAAGGACAGTAGGAATTTCACAGAAATGATCTGAGCCGACCTGCTGAAACACACACCGGCCTCTGTATTTCTTCTTTCCAGGTTGGCACTTAACGGTCGTGTGTGTGGGCATGTGGATTTGTGTTTTGAAGTGATGACTCAGACCCTTGAGATCATCGAACTAAGACTTCGTCATCTGGTGTGTAGGACAGTATTGACAGGGCTATTTCTGTGTTCTGTTGAGAAGTGATTTATGAGACTAGTGTAAGTTGAAATGGTCTTTTTGAGATGTATCTAGAGAAGTGACTAAAACTTTTGGATTTTTGTCAGAACCTGTATAGCTGTGAGATAATGGTCAATGTAAAATCAACATGTATCTGGATAATGATACTTGCCACCATTTCTTATTTGTTTAGAAATTTCGGGAAAATAAATTTAAATCACTGTGTAAAGTGCATGTATATTCTGTATGTTATGGTGTCCCCCATATCGCTTGAACATACTCAAATTATCTTTTATGTTTAATGGTTTAGAGTAAAGTTCATCTGTTGCATTCTTGTACAAGTTGCCATAGCAACAGTTTCCTGTAGTTGGAAAGTGTTAGCACTGATCTCAAATAACTTCTGCACTTTCTGCTCGGTTGCGGTGAAGTGAAGGAATAATAGAAGCTGCACTTAAATGAGTGAGAATAAGTTTAGTTAAGAAAATTTCACACCACTGTGGTTTTTAGGCTCTCGTAGGCTGTTGCATCACGTTACATCATGTTTTTTAGATACTGGATGTTATGTTAAATGAATCATATGAACGTTATGTTGTGTGATCGTTATGTTGTGTGAAAGAGAAATGTCTCTTATTTCAGGACAGGATACTAGTCTTTCAAAGAGGTCAATGAATAACAATGAATCCATTCATTGGATATTAATGTATGTCTGTGTGTGTGTGT
>JBAJNP010005197.1:0-29974 GCA_036877545.1 Yasuhikotakia modesta
TGTGTGAGTGTAAGTGTGAGTGTGTGTGTGTAGGTGTGTGTGTGTGTGTGTGTGCAGGTGTGAGTGTCTGTGTGTGAGTGTCTGTGTGTGAGTGTAAGTGTGAGTGTGTGTGTGTGTAGGTGTGAGTGTGTGTGTGCAGGTGTGAGTGTGCAGGTGTGAGTGTGTGAGTGTGCAGGTGTGTGTGTGTGCGTGCAGGTGTGTGTGTGTGTGCAGGTGTGAGCTTCATTTGTTTGTGTAAGTTGTTTGCATGTGTGAGCGTGTGTTAGTCATGTAAAGGTTTTGTTGTCGCATGTTCAACAGGATAAATTACCCAGAAGACTTTTGACTAATTAGGAAAAGCTAATTACCCAGAAAAAGGCATTTATTGTGACTGTGTTTTTCTGTCTTTTCCTCTCTTCTTATATTCATCTGTTTTCTGCAGTTGGATGCGATTGTCATTTCTGACTAACGTGAACAGAAAGATTCCCGTCAGGAGGTACAGCAGTACTGTAATAATCCCACGATCCTCTCACACAGCTGTTACTGTAATCCAGCCATTCCTGTGTACAGCTTCCACCTCAATCATCACAAACTGTGATTCTTATTGTCTGCAGTATCACACGAACGTTTGCTTCAGGCAAAACTGAGAAGGTTATTTTCCAGGCACTGAAAGATCTCGGTTTACCCAGCGGAAAGGTACACAATTCAGTTTCTGAACTCTTCTCTGAAACGTTTCTCTAATGTTTTACCTATCATTTATCAAATGTTACTGTTATTTATTGTTATATTGTGTAGTACTGTGTTCGTACTGCAGTGTAAACACAGCCATTGGATATTAATAAATGCACACACACACACACACACACACACAGCTGTTTTTTACACTGTGTGTTCTGTTGTTTGTACAGTATGATGAAATTGATCCTCAGCTCTTCAGCTTTGAGAAGTTCTACAGCCTCACACAGAAGATTTGCCCCAGAACTGATATTGAAAATCTCTTCAGGAAACTGTAAGCCGGCCTTCATTCGCTGCATACATATTTTATAACTCCAGAAATGCCATGCAAACAGTAATCCTGGCTTTACCTCTGATATGATATTAATAAGTCAGTATAAATCTACATGTAAATGCAAAAACACGCAATTACAGCCGTCTTTACATTCATTACACTCTTCAGTGAACACAACGACTTCAGCCCCACGTTTGGTTCAGAGCCAGAGGTGTCTGCATGAGGAACTTTTCCCACGAATTAAACTAAACAATAAACTAAAGCGTGTTATATTTAAACACACACTGCCTGCAGAGTTTAATATTAACTCTTTTGAACTAACTAGCTGAATGTAAACTAGAGAGACACAAAAGAGAGAGAGAAATAAGGAGAAGTTAAAATGTAGTAAAATGTTTTAAAGACAAACATGTATTTTGGATTAACATCGGGTGACATCAACACAATAAGATGAAGATTATTAAATATCATCACTGTTCATCTCGTATTAATAATGAAACAATAACTATTTCTGATGTTGAATCTGCTGCGTTTTCTTTTCAGCACGGGTGACAAAAGCAATTCTTTAAACGTTGAGCAGTTAGTTCACTTTCTGAATGAAGTAAGAGATTCAACATCATCTCTGCTGCATGTCTGCACGGCCGCTGCATGTCTGAATGCGACAGAAATGATGCATGTGTTTATCTGTAACCCCATCTCCTAATATAACAGAAACGTTCTGCATTATTGATGCTTTTGCTCTCCTTTGTCTCTTGTTCAGTGTTTCACTCTTGTTAAAGCTGCAATTTTCACACAGAATCACGTGAAACTAAACTCACATTTCCTAGTAAATCACACCCAACATCTCATATGATAAATGATTATTATTAACTCACTGTTGTGAATCAGGGTAAAATACGGAGACTGTGTTGAACACTGATCTGTCATTTACCTGATCAGTGACTGATTTTTGTTCATTTTAACTCAGTTACATGTTGCAGCTTTACTTAAGTGTGACAGAAATCTGACAGAAACAGATTTACTGACATCTGTTGTGTTTTAATGTGAATCACTCCAACACTTGATTGTTAATCTATGTTTTGAAGAAACTCTTACTGGTTTGTTTCACTGTTATTTCCTTTAACAGAACCAACGGGATCCACGTCTGAATGAGATTTTATTTCCATTCTATGACTCTGAACGCGCTTTACAAATCATACAGCGACAGGAGCCTGATGAGACACTCACAGAAAAAGGTCTTCTGTGTTTATTGTAAAGTTATTCTTCTGCATAAATGTTTCTGTGTTGTATATTTGATATGATTTCGTTTTTGTTTTAGTTTAAGCATAACTTAACAAATCACATGTTACTGAACAACCACTTACAACTTGTTTGTGTGTTAAATGTTTGTGATGTTTGAGCGCCACCTAGTGTAAAATCAATGTAAAAATGACTCTTTCAGTTTGTGACAGACGTGTTTTTAGAATCACCAGTCGTGAATGAATGAATGAATGAATCTCTGCAGGTCTGATGTCTTGTGAAGGCTTCTGTCGGTATCTGATGTCTGATGAAAACGCTCCTGTGTTTCTGGACCGGTTGGAGGTCTATCAGGAGATGGACCATCCGCTGTCCCATTACTTCATCAACTCCTCCCACAACACTTACCTGACAGGCAGACAGTTTGGAGGAAGATCTTCAGTGGAGATCTACAGGCAGGTGCTTCTGTCCGGCTGCAGGTGTGTGGAGCTGGACTGCTGGGATGGAAAAGGTGAAGATCAGGATCCCATCATCACACATGGGAAGGCCATGTGCACAGATGTGCTCTTCAAGGTGAACGCATGCAGAACATCTCAGCAGAACATCTTCAGGTTGAGCTTCTTCTCAGAACATCTGAGGAGATGATTCAGTCTTCCATCATAACATTGTTTCTTCTCAGTTCCTCCGGATTGGAGAAACTTTAACTCTTTTTGCTGCTGTTTGCAGGATGTTATTCAGGGAATTAAAGAAACAGCCTTCATAACATCAGAGTATCCTGTGATACTGTCCTTTGAAAACCATTGCACGTATGTACTGTAATATTCTGTGTTACACACTCATCTGTAACTTCAGACGGGTCCTAATTAACATACAAATGTGATAAAAGCTTCCTGACAGATGAACAACATAAGAAGAGACTAAACAGCTGTGATTCCTCCCATTGTGTCTCTCTCAGGAAACATCAGCAGTATAAACTGGCTCGATACTGTGAGGATATTTTTGGAGATTTGCTCCTCAAACAGCCGTTAGATGACTTCCCAGTGTGTGCATTCTTCATTAACAGCGTCATTTCATAACTAACTCTGTGTTATTGCTCTACAGATTAAAGTTCTCACTCAAAATCTGCTTCTCTTGCAGCTGGAACCCGGCCGGCCGCTGCCTTCACCCAACGACCTCAGAGGAAAAATTCTCATTAAGAACCGACGACTGAAACCTGAGGTTGAAAAAAGTATGTTGAATTATTTTCATTTATTAAAATTTACAATGGGAACTATTTTTTGCAACAAAAACCAATTACTTATATTAATTTCACTACAGTTGAACTACACAATAGACAGATTTACATATTTGCTCATGCAGTAATTCCTGGCCTGATATTAGTGTTGGGTGGGTGGTATCCAAGGTGTTGCTAGGGAGTTTTAATCTTCCGTGGTTGGTTTTCAGAGCAGCTGGAGCACTGGAGGAAACACATGGAGGCTGGAGAGCCGAGTGTCTCCACAAACATGTCTGAAGATGAGACTGAGGAAGAACTCAGCGGTGAGGCAATCGTCTCATGTCACAGCTCTGTTGCAGGAGATGGTGTTTTATTTATTTACCGGAGGCAATAAACAGTTTTATCTTTTGTTCTGGTTGAAATGTCACCGTTTTGTTTGTTTGTTTCGCGAGCAGCAGAGTTTCTGAACGAGGCTCATCCAGAGCGGATTCATGGAGCTCTCATCACTGAGGAAGACCATCGAGATGAAGAGCTACTCACACCTAGAAAGGTTCTTTATTGTTCTTATAGAACGACAGTTAAATGTTCTGAACAATAAACGTCTTGCGCTGGTTTCCAACGTTTACAATAAATCTGCTATTTGTTTCTTTTAATAACCTGAAACTGAGTAGATCCACACACTGTATCATGTTGTCAGAGGAGCTGTGAATGTCATAAGAATCCACTTACAGCCTGTTGTCATGCTAATAGCTGTATTGTTTGTTTTTGTTTGATTTATCCATTACTGTCATTAAACCGCATCCATAGAAACACAAAAGTTGATGTGGAAACCTGTAACTTCTCTGTAATTATTGTCATGAATCTCTCTGGTTCCTCTCAGGCTGGAGACACAAATGTGGCTGATGAACTTGCATTGATTCAGTCGTACACGTACGTGGCGGCGACCACAAACATCCACCCGTATCTCTCCAGCATCGTAAACTACGCCCAGGCTGTGAAGTTTCTTGGTTTTGCTGAAGCTGAGGGCAAGTTTAGTACATTCTGACCTCTAAAGAAAGATTCACACCTGACGTGAAGTCTGCACACGTACACAAGCTCACACAGTGTTCAGGACAGATTTTCCAGAACAGATTTAAAACGTGATGTTGTTGCATCTTCTACAGGCGGTTGTTGTCAGACTGTTGACGTTTATAGCTAAACAACAGAAAAACAAGCCTGTTTGTGTTATTATTAAACTGTTAAATGGTGTCAGTGTCTCTAATGTTTTCTTCTGTTGTTTCACAGAGAAAAACATCCATCACAACATGTCTTCCTTCAATGAATCTGTGGGTTTGGGATATTTAAGAACGAATGCCATTGAGTTTGTGAAGTATCCTTCCAAAAATCTGAACTTCACATGACAAACGTAACATCTTCAGTTTGAGCCGCTTATCTACTGTTCTATCATTTCAAAGGCCACAGTGTCACACAGAGCACTGAAGCCAATTGAAAGATGCTCTTTTATCCCAGACAATCTCTGCAGAATGATAAATAGTGTGTGTGTGTGTTCAGCTGAACTTTGTGGAGGTTTATAATAAGAGATCAGTCATGTCTCTCATTTTATTCAGGCCGCTTTCAAAGTGTGTTTGTGGTGTGAAAAGCGCAGACTACAGAGTCAGTGTGACTTAAACATGCACTCAGGGTTCAAAAGTGTGAAGATCTAAAATAAGAGACGGATTCCTCAGAAAACCTCCAAACCTTCATGTTTCGGTTCCTTGAATGAATGCGCAGCTACAACAAACAGCAGATGAGTCGGATCTACCCCAAAGGAGGCCGAGTGGATTCCAGTAATTACATCCCTCAGATTTTCTGGAACGCCGGCTGCCAGATGGTTGCTCTGAACTTCCAGACACCAGGTAATCCAGAAGACACCTACACACACCTACACACACACACACACACACATACACACACACACACACACATACACACACACCCACACAAACACACACACAGAATGGTCATGTCAATAATAATCTTTTGCTGGCCCCTAGATTTGGCGATGCAGCTCAACCAGGGAAAGTTTGAGTACAACGGTTCCTGTGGGTAAGTTAATACAGATACTTCCCGCTTTATGAAGAATTACCACCATTAACTACCCCAAACAAATGAAGCACGTTTTATTGATGTTGAAGCATGAAACTGAAATGTATTATTTTGTATTAAACTGTATTCAAAAAAACAAGAAGATACATTTAAGAGCTAAAATATTAGTTTTAGTAAAAGACTTAAGTGTTAACCTTTTAGTTGAGAGAGTTTCTGTGACAGCTGTTGTAAGAATGAACATTATTACATTAAGATTTATCTTGATGCTGTATTCATATGGTAGAGTGTATCATGTACTGTTAAACTCTCACAATTTTAATACAATCTTTACTTCTTTAACACGGCAACAGTTGCCAGCGTTAATTTGCTCTCATAAAATAATGACATGTGATCATGCTGTGAGCTTCGACAGTGTGAAACAGCAAACATATTAATCAGCACATTAATGTGGTGAAACAGCTTTGGTCTCCATTAGACTTGCAGCATGTGTTAAGTGGTGTAAATTACATTTCAGACAGGAGGGACTTCATTAAACTGATCAGTGGTTTAAAGTGACTGCTGTAATAGCTCTAACATTAAGCAGCTCTCATCTATCTGCTGGAGATGTTGATGGTTTTGTTCGGACTCGTCAGGTATCTGCTGAAGCCGGATTTCATGCGGCGACCCGATCGCATGTTCGACCCGTTTTCTGAAACCCCGGTGGATGGAGTGATTGCAGCCACCTGCAGCGTGCAGGTACTGTTGGGTGCTGTGGGGCAGTGGTTAAATGTTATGCGCTGGTGGTCTCTAAAGGTCTTTCACAAGGCCTTTGGTTTCATAATTTTGTGTGTCCTAGTTCTGTGTAAGTCATGGAAATCTCTTTAGTGTAAATAAATAGTATTTTAAATACAAGGAACTGGATCTATTTTAATTCCACTTAATATTGAACACTTAAGACACAAATCCCTCAGCTACACAAATACTTTAGATAATGTGCTCTCAGACTGACTCAGATGTTGGTGGAACAGGTAATATCAGGTCAGTTCCTGTCTGATAAGAAGATCGGCACATACGTGGAAGTGGACATGTATGGACTGCCCACAGACACCATACGCAAGGAGTTTCGCACGAGGATGGTGATGAACAATGGACTAAACCCAGTGTATGATGCCGAACCCTTTGTCTTCAGAAAGGTAACTTTATAAAAGCCATAATAGAACCTATTTACTATAATAAACATGTCCAGTGAGGTAAATATCACACATAATGTTCAGTGAGGTAAATATCACACATAATGTCCAGTGAGGTAATAAATGCCTCGTTCCTGCAGGTAATCCTTCCAGATCTAGCTGTGCTCAGAGTCACCGTTTACGATGACAACAGTAAACTGATTGGACAAAGGATTTTGCCGCTGGACGGGCTGCAGTCGGGCTACAGACACATCTCCCTCAGAAACGAGTACAACAAACCTCTCTCTCTGGCCACGGTCTTCTGCAACATCGTCCTCAAAACATACGTGCCTGATGGCTTTGGAGGTTTGGAAACATGAACCTCATCTGCTGAACAAATGTGACCTCACAGAACCAAACAGACTCCAGCTGAAATCCTCAGATGTTTTTGTGTTTTTCAGCTATTGTAGATGCCCTCTCTGATCCCAAAAAGTATTTGTCCATCTGTGAGAAAAGAACGGATCAGATGAGAGCCATGGGCATCGAGACGGTGAGTTTTTATTAACACACAAGACCTGGAGATAGTCCAATAATCTCATTTATTTCAGTAAATTCTTCATGTATTTTGTTGAATTGATTAGTGTCATAAAAGGCAGCATGTTTTTATTCAGAAACATTTTGTTTTGCTGGTTTTCTTCACATCCTGTTAAATTCATATGTATATATTTAATAAATAGATCTTTGTGCAATGGTCATGTGAGGTCCTATGCTTAAAAAGCTACAGTAGCTGGCTGTTGCTAGCCTAAAAATTGTCTACTGCACCTTTAAAATGCAGCTTTAGAGTGAATTATTGGAGCACAATTTCCACAGATTGTTCTGGAACCTTCTGTAAGTTTCAGATGATCCTTCATTAAGTTTCTGGCATCCTTGAAACTTTGGGCCTCTGTTTTATTCAACACCAGACACTGAAATCTTTATTACAGAAGCAGGTTTTGTGTCTGTGTTGTATTTGGAGACTCTTATAATGGACTGTAATATATAAATATATAAGTTTGAGAGTCATTTTCTTTCACACCGTGTCCAACATAATAATGTGTAACATTTACCTTTGCTTCGTACAGCACCAGTGAGTCACACAAGCACTGAAGGAAAACAGATTGTGTGGTTTATATCTGACCTGCAGATTCAGTGTTTGTGCAGAAACTCAACAAACTGTGAATGAAATTGTTGGAATTCTTGAATGAAATTGGTTTGGATGTTTTCAGGCAGATATCGCCGACGTGCCGACTGACGGCTGTACGAGTAACAGACGGAAGATGAATCAAGGTGTGATGTTGCCACACAAACTCTCAGAGAGACAGAAAACATCACAGAATGCTGTCATCTGCTCCAAAGATGGTAAAGTGACATCATACATCATCTTATTCCATTGATCACACCTACAAATCAATCCAAACACACATCAAACTCAACACAAACCCAGACAACAAGAACATTTCCAGCAGGTCACAAAAAATGCTGGTTTAGAAGCTGTTGGAACATTAAAAACGTACAGTTTTCTTAGATGTTGTTAGTATTGTGTTTTTTCTCAAACTTTTTCCAACAAACTTAGAAACTTCTCAAAATAACACTTTTGTTACTTGATGAAAAGTAACCAAACAGCCTTACAGCCTAAAATTGTTGCTTGTGTTTAATCCTACATACACGTGTTCCTCAGAAACCTTGACCTCAGATTGTGTTAAGTTGTGTTTTATCTTGCTGGGCTGTGGGCTGTTTTCAGACAGTTTGTTTTACACATTTGTGTTTATGAACATGTTTTGTAAAACTCCAGATGCATCGATGCTGACGCCCAAACTGACAGTTGATGACCTGAAGCAGATGAAGGTATGAACTAAACAAATAAAATCGTCAGAATCAAATAAAACGTATGATTTGCGTTTCTGAAATAAGATATTCATCTGTAATTTGCTGCATTTATGTTTCTGTAAACCCTCCGCAGACCTACTTAAAATTAGTCAAGAAGCAACAAAAGGACACAAACGCTCTGAAGAAGAAGCAGGTGAAGGTGAGCGTGTCTTTGTGTTTCTGTGAATTGATTGAGACTTTGGCTGGTGTGTAAATGTGGTCGTGTCACCGAGACTGAAGCCTAGAAACACAAAGCCGTCGGCACGAGTCAAAAGAGAATGAATTCTGGTTCATATTTTAGGCACACGTGGCTCTTCAGGGTTCCCACAGCGCTCAGGTGGAGAGAATCGTTGCTCAGCATGAGAAAGAGAAGAAAGCTCTGGAGAAACAGCTTTTTAAAAGCGTCAGGAAAACAAAGTAAATGTGACTTTATTGCCTCACATGTTGTTTTCTGCTCATATATGACCTGAAGTCCAGGAACAGATTTAATGATGGTTTATTACAATTATTCATTTAGCTTTCATCCAGAGTGACTGTCAGTGTGTTTGAGATTTTGAGAATTGAACCCACAGTTTTTGTGCTGCTAACACGATGCTCTACCAGTTGAAATTAAAACTGATTTTGCACCCAACAAAGCATTCTCCTACAATAATATTTTATTATTAAGTACAGTCACATTTATATAAGCAAACTTTATTCGCAGACAGATTATTAACTTCTCAGAACTGCAGTTTTCTGACTCATTTTTGCAATTCTAAGCAGTTGATGTCAAGGTGAATAACTGCAGGAAGTCAGTTTTTCTTCGAGATATTTACAGTTTATATACACAGATATTATACAGTAAACATACACTACAGGTCAAGTTTAACCGGTCAAGTTTTACTCATTCTTTATTAGCATTTTCACATTTTACTGTAATAATAAACTCATCCAGTCTATAAAAGACCTATGATAGTGTTTCTGTAGCTCAACAGGTTGAGCATTGTGTTAACGGTGCAACGGTTGTGGGTTCGATTCCCAGAAACACTGAAAAAACATTTCTTGAATGTCAAAACATGACACTCATTATTTGTTCATCCTCAGTGAAATCTGCAGTGAAGACATGAGGAGAGACATCGAGACGCAAATCAAAGCTATTACTGCAAACCATAAATCAAAGGTACCGAGTCTGATTTATGTTCCTAGTTCCTGATTTCACGCTGGATTCACCTCAGGCTGAAGCAGAAATGGAGTGTGTGTGTTGTGGCAGGTGAGGGATGTGGTCAGTGCTCATGCTGTGGAGATGGTTGAGATGGTCAGATGTCACTCAGCTGAGGAGCAGAAACTGAAGGAGCTGCACGTCCTTCAGCAGTGTGAGGAACTTCAGAAGCTGATGCTGATGGAACAGGAGCAGCAAACGCGACGACTTTCTGTCGCCCATGAAAGGTCAGAGGCCACGCGATCAGAGGCGGCGACGACTCAAAGCGTGACTTTGAGTTTGACTGAGTTTAGATGAAAGCTGCGGTGGTGCCCCACAAGAGTTTGTGCTGGGCCTGATTCTGGCCTGGAGATAATGACCTGGTGGCTTGGATGTCTCTACAAAAGAGCTCTTTATCTTTAAAGCCATAATGAATCCTGCGTCCGGCGTGTGTCACGGAACAAAGATTTTATGACTTAGTAGTGCTGTCATGATAGTCAAAATGAACTCTATTTACTTTCCTAATACATCTCCCTGGTTTCTGTGTGCAGCGTTCATTAAAACCTAATATGCTGTGCATCAGAAATGATTTTCCCTTGGCTGAGATCCACTCAAATTTCAACTAAATGACTGCAGAATAACTGCTCTGGTGAGGATGGCAGCTGTATGCAGTTGGCACCGTGTTGGAAACAGGCATGTCTCCAGTTTTCAGACTCACCTTTGGTAGAAGTTGTTGTTATAAAGTTGTGCAGTTGTGAGAAAGTTTGTTGGATCTTGGCAGTGAGTCGTCTAACAGCCGCTGATAAAAACAGTCCCTCATGCAAATTGAGATCGGCTCTAATTTTGTGGGCGTGTCTAAGCTGCTGCCTGATTTGCATAATTCCTTCAGTGAATTGGATCCTGAAACAATGTGGAAAACGCAGTCAAATAAAAGACGCTATCAGAGAGAGACGCTCATTCTGACTGAATTCCCTCCTGTGACGATTCGTTTTGGGCTCTCGTTCCACATAAAGTGTGTGTGTTGATATTCTCACAGTCTCCGGTGGTTTAACTGTTGTGTCAGTGTGAATTATTTAATGAGAACTCACTAATCTAATGCACATGAAATGGCTCACATCAGAAAGGATGGAGGAAAAGGTTTTTAGATATTGAAAGTCTGATCTCAGCAGTTCAGAGACAGATCTTGACCTTTCACAGTCTTATCTCAAAACTTCAAGGTTTAATCGTAACTATTCAGAGACTGAAATTAAGCAGCAAGTGAAAATGTAGAAATAAAGTATAAGAAACAAATGTGTACATTGAATCCATATGGATGCAGGTTCAATCATTTGTGCTGTTTGTATGTTGAAAAATACTTTGAATTCTCACCAGCTGAAACGTGTGGCGCAGGAACTCATAAACACACTGTGATACAATCTTATCTCTCAGACGAAAATAACATGTTTATATGATACAGTGGACAGAACCTCAGAAAAATGTCTGTTTATATGATTGTTTTTGTACCTGTTCAGATAACACACACCATAAACCTCACAGACCTCACACACATACCACAAACCTCACACACACACACAAACCTCACACACACAAACATTACACACCATAAACCTCTCACACACCACAAACCAAACACACACACAAACCTCACACACACACACACACACACACACACACACACAGAAACAGATGTTAGTGAGTTTTTTCTTCTGCACAGGGAATGTAAGGAGATGAGAGGAAATCAAGCTAGGAGCTCCATGGAGAGCAGCAGGGCCATCACTCACGACAAAAGCATCAAGAACAAGTCTGAGCGCGAGCGGTAATTTCAGCTCTGCACTATTTTACAGTATTTACAGACATTCTGTAATTTCATCTCACGTGTGATTCTGCTGTTTTAACTGGACCTGCTGGACCAGACGTGTTCGGGAGCTGAACAGCACTAATACCAGGAAGTTTCTCACAGAAAGGAAGAGGGTAACGTTTTAATCTCCTTTCATTTTGCTTTTTTTATCCAACGCTCCGTTTCTAATGATGTAGATGAATGTGGGCGTTTCATTGACAGCTTGCCATGAAACAGTCGAAGGAGAGCGAGCAACTCCAGACGGCTCAGCGAGAACAACTCGAGAAACTGGAGAAACACAATCAAGAGGTACGAGCCGTGTGACCTTTGACCTCAATATCAATAATATAGATTTATTAAAACCGTTTATATGAAACTTAAGAAAGTCTAGAAATCTATTTTCATTTAAAACAATATTGCCTAGAATAAAACCTAGAGAGAATACCAGGTAATTTGCAGTTGTTTGTGTAAAAGATGTTTCATACTAATGTTTAAATGATTTGAAATTGAACATTCATTTATGTTGTCTTTGAAAAACAGCTAATGCATTTCCTTTTCAAATAGCGTGAGGTTAATTTTTCATATCAAACATACTGAGAATATGATCATGAAACATGAAAATGAGGTGATGCGTCTGAACGCATGAATAATGATGAATATAATCATCTGTTTTCTTCAGCTGTTGAACGGATGCAGTGTGAACTCACAGAGCAGAGGTACAGTACGACTCTCACATCAGTTTCACAACATCATCATTTACCTCATACAAACCTCAGTGTCATCATTATGAAATATTGCTCCATTTTTCACACCTTCACAGACTGCTGAGCAGATGCCGTCCATCCGCAGGTTTCTGTTTATTTACTGTCAGCCGTGTTTATACACTCATTCTTTACACATCTGTGAACTGAATCAAAAATTCTGCCTCATATCTTGTATGTTGTAAACATATTTTTATAGAATATTGCAGTGTTTATTTTAAATGATTTGTACACAAGCGTCATTTTTAAATGCATGTGTCCTCGTAATCTTAAATTAAAATCTAAACCTGTACTTCACCTGTGGAGGGGCGGATCTTCTATGATGATGTCAGTTGTGGGTGGAGCCAAACCAAGCCATGTCTTTCCTTCTTATTATATAACACTAAATAATGATGGAGTCTCTGGGTCATGTGGACTTTAATGATTATTCGTGCTGCTTGTTTCAGTGAGAACAAACGTTTATCAGAACCTGAGAGTGCAAACACAATAAAAACAGTCATAGTAGCAGAAATACAATTTACTGAAGAAATAATTTAACAATCAATGTATTTTGATGCAATAACATCAGAGAACTGGATGGACTTGTAAAGGTTGTTTCTGCTGTTTACTTTCAGAGCTGAACTCTCGTCTAACATCATTCTGTTGTTTGGGAGAAAAACTTACACAAGTTGTTTTGTAAGAACTGTGTGTTCTTCAGAAACCTGAGGCTGATCAGATGATGACAGTAATAGTCGAGTGAGATATTCCTTCAAAATCTGAAATAATGCCAAACAAATGCTAATGTATCGATTTGGACAGTTTCTCAGAGCTGATTTAAATGTAATGCATAGATTAATTGATTTTGCAGCGGCTTCATCTGTTGAGCAGCGTAAGCGCAGCTACTGCAGTCTCAGAGGAGCGACTGCATGTCAGATTGGGTTTCACTGATGCCTCTGAATCTAACACACTAGAGCTCTGGAGTAAATGTTAAGTTCCGGCACGTTCTGAAGGCTTTATCGCACTGAAACAGATGTGATGGGACAGACTTTTAAACCTAATTCTGTTTCCCTCTGAATGTTATTTTGTAATCTCGCAGTTTTCCTCCTCTGCCTCACTCAGGTTTGGTGAAAATGTTTATTTTCAGCACAAGGCTGTTGTTGAAAAACAGGATTTGTGCGAGGAGAGGAGAGTCACTGGAGACCAGCACAGAGTTAACATGAGTCTCTGTCATCACAGGTCAAACAGACACGCAGCCAGAAGACCACAGACAGAACCGACCGCTGACCAGTCAGATTCATCAGGTCACCGAGCAGTGAGGACACACACAGACACAGTCACACTGTTGCTCGGAAGCCAGGAGGTTGTTTCTGACTGTCACAAGCATGTTTCCATACACTATAAACTCCTGGAGTTTATGTGTGTAATACAAATATATTGCAGATTTTATATATACTGTATATTTTTTGTGGCTTGATAGTGAAGAGTGTTTGAATCTGATTTTTAATTATAAAATTAAGACCAAATACAACATCCTTTAAGCAGTAACGCAAACCATAAATATATAACATTTCAGACACTTGAAGATACTGTATTCTTTTATACCAAACCTTTATTAAGAAACTTTATTTGGTCTAAAATGATACTTTCTCCACTGAAACTGGGTTTATTTCTGTATTATTGCATTACTGCTTTTGTGACATTTTCAGCCTCACATGTTTATTAATTACAAACAGTGTTAGTATTGTTTTATTTTGAATTCCACATTGTGTGTTCAGACAGTATTTAGATTTCAGTCATCTGAAGGAAACTTTAAAAATCTATATCTCTGTGATAATATTAAAAATCACAGAAGTTTTTTTATTGACAGTTTGCATAAAGTTTGGTCCACGTTGCTCATTATTCTGGACTAACCAACTAAACAACCTGTTTCAAGTGTGTTTAAAATAAATCTTTTCATAATATTTATATCACAAACTTTGTCAAGTGGCTAATTTTAACCTAAAGCGCTTATTGTAGCAGCTATGAACCTGATGTAATCGTTCGAAACTTCCTGTGATGTCTGGAACTTTCCGTAAAGCCGTCCAATCAGATTTCAGCAGCACTCATTTCCTGTGTAAAACACAGCCGACACTCAGCGCATGATGTTTTCTTCTCAATTATGCACAAAACAACTTTCACGTTAGCACTCAGTTAGTGTTTGTTGTGTGTTGGATACATGCTCAGTGGCTCTTGTTAGGTTTCTGTCTGTGAATCATTACAGTCATTTGCTTTGAGTTAATTGAGTGAAACAGAAAAGCGCAATTGTGTTTAATATCTGTGTTTAAACAGCTGCTTTTCTGATGCGTCATTTTGCTTTTTTAAATGTGCATGAACATTTGTGATTTACCAGAGAACTTATATACAACGCTTAAAGCAATATAACGGTTTAGTTTTTTTAACCCTGATTTCTGCAGACTGCATCTGTGGAAAGCTGTTGAACAACAAGTGTTGTAGATTTTGGAGATAACAGTTTGGGTTGTTAAAAACATTATTTGAAATGTTATATGAACATCCAGATTTAGACGTTGTGTTAACATTGTTGCTTGGTTATTATAGGCATTTTTCTGTAATGTTTTTAAAATGTTCCACTATCAACTTACTGCTTTAAATATACATGGTATATAACATTTTACCAATGTTACTGTAGGAACGTTTTATTAACGTTGAGACCTTTAGAGAAAACCTTAGCCAACATCTTGAGAACGTTGCCTGTTCTCCGGCTACACAAACGTTTGTTAAAAAAAAGTAAAAAAAAAAAAGGTTAAAAAAAATGCTCTCTTAAAATCTGACTGAGCGAGATCCTTACAGGCAAATCTCCTCTGAATATTCAACAATCGGGTTAAATATGGGAATGAACTGCGGCTGTCAGCAGCGTTTGAGGTTAAATATCGTCTGACTGCGGGGAGTGTTTTATACGCCTGAAATATAATCACAGGCCGTAATAAAAAGGGTGATGAAGACGTAGGAGTCGTGTGTGTGAACTGCTACCCAGAGCTCTTGTACACTCAATAAAACCAGATTATGAAGTAGTGTGTGACCTGTCATGTACACACACACACTCACTGCTCACTGCCGTTTGCTGTTCGTCATCGATGCCTCACAGAATCATTTCTATGTAAATCTGGATTGTTTTAATGTACAGTCTGTGATCTGCTTGTGTGGTAGTTCATCTGATGTTCATTCATTACACACACATACAGAAACACCGCATGCGATACACTATATGCATATATATGCAGTTATTATGGTTGGTGTGTAATTCCAAACAAAGCTTCTCTCTTTATCTGTAAGGATGTTGCGCGTCATGGAAACGGCGGCATGGAGCCGAGGCGGAACTCAAGTGACAGGAACTAAAAATACATCCGGCACGTTGAGGTGGTGAGATTTCAATGAAGACTCAAGCACTTCATCATTATTCCAGCTGGACGGTGATTATGATTTGACATTTTAACACACGCAAACATGCTGACATGTATTCTGCCACTTTCGTGGCACGAGGAGGAAGGCAATCGTGCAATTATCACGTCAAACGTCCCTCGTTTAACCTTTCTGATAGACTGTCACCGTTTCCACAAAACCATAATAAGAGTCTGTGATAAAACAACAGTCCTGAGGGGAAGGACAATACAGCCCAGAAAATAATACAGACCCAGCTACACGTTAGAGGAACGTTAGCTTTGTGTTTGCTGTGAAATGCAAAGTTTTTTAGTTCAGCTCGTCTCCTGAGGGCTTTTGAGCTGTTCTGAGGTCAGATGTAGAAATATCTGATTCTGTTATATGCAGGTCATATTACTGGAGTCTTTTTATATCACGCTGTTATTATTTATTCATATATGTGTAGATTTGATGTGTGTAAATTTCATTGTTTTACCCAGAGCAAGACTTTCATTATGAGGGTTCACATATAAAAATAGCTGAAAAAGTCAAATTAAAGCTTCAATATTTATTGCATAAAAATGTATTAAATATACACTTATATTTATATATACATATAGTTTAACTTACCCATTGTTTTTACCAAACTACCCAAACAGAAACATGGACACCACAATTTTACCACAATAAAACCATGTTCATTTGTATAAGGGAACATCTTACCAGGACATCTATAAATGCTGATTGGACAGATTCTGCAGTGATGTGTGTATATCCTGTTTTACACCGACAAAACACAAACTACATGAACTAGCAAAGGAGTTTTAGGGTGAATTATTTTCTAAAGTCCCCAGGGCCAGAGGTAACGCCTGCATCCAATCAGCTGATATCAGGAGCCGCGTGTCTGCCAGCCTGCAGGCCAGAGGAGTGATAAGACTGTGTGTGTGTGTGTGTGTGTGTGTGTGTGTGTGTGTGTGTGTGTGTGTGTGTGTGAGTACTGTACACAGGTTTTTTACTGGAGTTATTGAAGGCAAACTGTATCTCTGCTGTACTGCAGATAAAAGAGCTTTACTGCATGTAGAGACTCGGTTTGTGATCATGTTAAACATACTGCACAGATTTTACAATCTGTGTCTGAATCTGTGGTTGAATCTGTGGTGGTGGAGTTTACAAACACAGATAAGAACTGATGGTGTTTTAAAGGGTTTATCTGGAGCTCAATGGGGTGAGACTCTGAAAGGTTTGTTCACAGTCAGTTTGATCAGGTAAACGCAGGGAGCTGCGATGTGTCTCTTTAAAGTCTCGCTATAGTTTCCATGTGAGGAGCAACAAGAAAAACAGGGAGATGTACAGGGAGAGTTAAGAGGTGAGGTAAACATCTCTCATGATTAAAATAGTTCAGTTTCTCCTTATCTCACTCTGATTCACAAGAGTACCTTTATCATTTTAATCATCAGGAAATGTCAGTCTGGCTTCATTTGACTTGCATCATAAGTTTGTAACTTTAATGTTGTGTTTCAGACAGAGGGGGCGACAGAGAGACAGAAGTTACAGATTGCAGCCTTAAAATGAAAATAATTCACATTAATTCAGCCTCCAAATATTGTCTCCAGAAATCTCATGAAACACGATGAACAAATGATGGAGATTCTGTTGCATGAAATGGAGAAAAGGTCCCTGTTTGATCTTAACACCTCATCTAATTACCTTTCATTTAGCGGCTCTGCGCTGTTTCTGACTCTCACAATCTGCAGCCTGATGAATAAATCTCACTTTAAAGTGAAAACGGTGAATTAACAGCAGATGGAGGAAACGTCTTAAACCCACAGCGCTGAGAGACAGGAGGTGTCCGTGTGTTTGTCTCACTTCTGTTCTGTACGGTACAGTGAACATAACAAGCTGCTGCAGACTGGAGCTCCAGTGAAGATTAATCCAATATTTGCGTTTTCACAGCGGCGTTCACGCGAACTTCAGTAACACTGGAGAAGAATGCTAATCAGACTCATCATCAGACGTGGAGCAGGGGTCATCCTCACATCTTCATCAGAAGATCTGTCCTCTGAGCTCATTTCAGACTGTGCTGTGAGTGTTTAAAGTTTGGTATGATCAAAACTTCATGTTATTTCTCCTGACATCACAACCACATCATGACGTTTGATCTTTACTGAATTTAGTTTGTGACACTCATGTATTTTTGAGCAGATATGTAGAAAGATCTGTGTGTCTGACTGTCTACAGATATTGCTGGTAATTTTAGTTTTTTTCTGTGCAATTATTTTCAGAAATGCAATATTTTAATGACTTTGTTTTCTGTTTCGCAGATATTATAATTTTACGGAAGTGGTCATGGAAAAAGTTAGTACAGATTGGAAAAGGTAAGAAAGAAACAGTTATTTTATGCTATGGATTGTTTGAGGATAATCTCTTTTTAACATCATTTCTAGAGTTGATTTGAGGGTCAGTGTTTACAATGCAGCAGTACAGTAAAATAAGCAGTGAAAAATCGTTTTATATTGAATTTAAGGGTTGCATTCTTAAGATAACTGCAAGGTCACGTTTGCAGTGATCAAACATCACACACTGTGTAGTGCACAGATGTGGTGTGATGTGTACAAACAAACGGATTCACTCTGAATAGCAGATCAGATTTAATTAGGAGTGTGAAATGACCAGATCACTTTAAGGACGCTGGAAGCTTTAGAAATTCTGCATTGAATTACCGGCTGAGCGTCAGAGAGCTGTAATTGGTCAACGCATCAGAAATTGCAATAGATCGCCTAAAAGGGCCCAATTTTGTTTAATTCAGAAGATGAGAAAGGCAGTCTTATTTTCCAGAACTGATTGCTTTTGTCTTCCATTATCTCGAACAAAACCAGGACAAGGGATCCTGAATGCAAATGAGATTCCTGTTTGTGTCAAAACAGAAGAGTCCCTTCTCACCAAAGAGTTTCATTTCAGCTCAGAATGTAAATGTAGCCCTACATCTATCTGAATACATTTGTATTCATTTATGAACGGCGCGCGGACGCTTGTGCTTGCGTTGACATAAAACAGTTCAAATCTTAGTTCAGCTGAGTGCACCGGTCATTTGGAGAGTAAATGTGCTGCTAGTTTGTAGCTAACTTTAATGTGTTTTCACCATTTCTAATTAATACAAGACTTGGTTAGTAACCTAAAGACTGTCTATAAACTATTATACCAACTAACTTATTCTTTTAATCTAAATTAGTGCCGTTCTAATTTGTAAACTTGCTTGTTTAATTTTTTATTGTTTCTTGCAAGTTAACAGCAAGAAACTACATGAGTACAGAATACAGGTTTAATATAAAAGCATCTTTAAATATGTAAATAATATGTATTAATATGCAGTAGTTAGTGTATCTGTAGTAATGTTATTTAGGGGCACTGCGTAGTTGTGTAAATTTAAACCGTTTTGTTTAAACCAGCCATGCACAGCTAGTTAATAATGATACAAGCAGCCGCTGGTTCAGAGCTGTGCATATATTCACAAGCGTGTTTCATTATGACAGATCACTGTTGGAGGAGCAAAGGTAGGACAATTCTTCTGTCACTAATTACAGCCTCTGCAGCTTGTGGGTGAACTGAACAAATGTATTACGTGGCGTTTTAATAACCCGGCCGGGTCCGTCATCAGAGCTGCGGTTCTGCTGCGAGCAGGTTTTGTTTGGTTCTGAAGGGTGTGTGTGATCTGTTCTGATGTTGTAATTGTGTTTCTGTCGTTCAGGTGAAACCTGTCATACCTGCCTGTCTCTGTCTCAGTCTCCATACATTCATTATTCAAACACAACTTACACCATAACAGCCGTTTCATAACTGGAGTTAATGAGTGCAGAACAAATTACATACAGAAGTCATTAAAAATAATGTACAAATGACTGTATTAATCATATATCTGTCTGTCAGTCCTTTCTTTCCTCCATCCATCCATCCATCCGCACACAGAAATGAGATCCCCGTAGCAACTGTGTAACTGAATCATGGTGGCTTTGAGTTCAGAGTGTTTGTGTTTTACTGAATCTCTGAATCCTGTTAAATATTCAGAGATAAACATTGTTTGCATATTTCACAGAGATGATACCGATGAAAGTGGCCTTGCACCGTTCATCCAGTCATTATCGTTTCCACCAAACTCACATATCCTGCATTAAAGCTTTTTTTGGTGTTTCATTTTTATTCTGCAACCCAAAACACACGTTTGTAATCTCACACAGAAACAGACGTTTCATGTTCTCACAGCTGTTTTATCTCCTCTTCCACTGACCATCAAAACAGCCCTATTGATGAAAATAAACTCATGAGCTCATGGTTTGTGATTGAATAAACGCTGTGGATTATCATGCAGAATGTCACAGAAACATTTCCATGAAGTAACAAAAATGTTAACATTTTTATTTTGTTCTAGGTCCTGAAGTTCTAGGAATCCTTTAAATAGAGGCAACATTAATGTCTGGTTATGAGTTATTCAAACATTTTGTAAATTCTGCAACATTTTTAAAATGTTTAACTTGAGAATACAGTTTTTTATGTGTATGATATACTGTATAACTTTAAATAGCAAAGTTGTACTTTGCTGCAAGTTTGTTTCTTTGAAAACTTTGAGAAAACTTTAAGAGAACGTTTCTTTGTGCACTTTAGTGTGCAGCTTCCGGGGATTCAGAAATGCAAAACTCTGCAGCTTTTCTTGCCCTCCTTAAATCTTCACATGCTGAGACTCATTTATCTGCAGGTACAGTAACAGGTGTGATTCTAATGGTGATTGTTTTGGCAGCGTCGCAGTAAAGGCATCAGTGTTTGTCAGCAGGCAGGATTACAGCTGCTTTGAGAATTACAGACGGAAGCGTTTGAGGAGTGATGAACATTTAGAGTGAATGTTAATGTGACGGCGTCGGTCCAGCTGTCTGAGGCTCAGTGATGCCACATAAACACCAGAACTTACCAGAATGACTGAACCGGCGAATCATAATCACACGATGATGGTTTTTCCCATAATCGTTTGGTAGGTTTATAAACTCCAAGAGACACTCGCTGCCAAAAACGGCTTTGACTCTGTAGCGCAACTATTTCAGTAAAACATTAACACAGACATGCTAACAGCTAGTGTTGTGATTTATTTTGTTGTGAAAAACTATTGCATTTCAGAATTATGATTCATGTTTCTTCTTTAAAATGCATTTATATTCCCAAAACAAACAATTTTGCAGAAACATTTTTAAATGACACTAATTGTTTTTTTTAAAAACTGAAGCAAAAAAATATGAAAAAATGTTTGTTAGAACATTTATAGTTACAGTTTTTATTGTAAATTGTTTAGATTAGGTAGATGAGAAATAAGAATGAAAATAATGTTATGTAATGAAATGAGTTTGGGTGGTTTAATTCTGCAGCAGTCATGCTGGTTTAGTGTTTAAGCAAAACTTTTAATCATAGTTACAGAACAATTTGGATAAAGTGACCAGAAACGTTCGGTCTCACCTGAGGCGACGTGTAGCTCCAGCTCAACTATTTAAACAGAGTTTGAACTCCTTCACTGAGTGAATTTGCATGTATTTCCTTCTAGAGAATTTAACTGCTCAAATTAGAGCTTCTCTTTAGTAGTCATGAATTTCAAAAGCTGTGCACACACACTAACACTCACACACACTAACACACCCAGAAATGTGTGTGTAGTTTCAGGTGCAAAATGCATTTTAAACAGTTTTACAATTTCAGTAATTATTAGACATTTAGTTTATGAGCTCATGTCAATTTAACTTAAATTGTTACTTTTAAAAAACATTTGTCAGAACATAGAATTTAATATGAAAAAATAATGCAGATACAGTCAAAGTCAAAATGGACACTTTTATACATGTAAACATATACAGACATGTGTCAGTTATGACCTGAATTCTTGATGTTAAATGAATGTGAGCACATACACGTTTCTGCATGGTGAGAAATATCTCAATATATTTAAAAAATGCACATTTTAAATTTAAAGTTGTGAGACTTTTCGGACTCGTGACTGAAACTCTAAAGGGAAGAGTTCTCCGGTTCCTCCCTCCATGCCTCCAGGTCCAGTGACGAGACATTTCCACAGAAGTGAAAATCTTCTGGGTAAGTTCCTGCCATGAACGAATGCTGAGGAACCTCCTGCAGGCCGCTGTTGTCACAGACGACGCGAGACAGCGAGTGTTTCTGAAGCTCTTGTCTCTGCCCTGCGCTGAAGACACCAGGATTCTCCCACCAAAACCTGAAGATGCAAAACATCAGCGTTTGTTTTGTTTTGTCACCACATCAGGAGCAAAAATGACACTTAGTGCTGCTATTGGGACACAAGAAACTTTATACCAGCATAACAAAAAATGTTTCATGAAGAAACGTCCACCGTGTCTTTAAGCTTTTTAATGCAAACAGAAAGTAACTGCGTGACGCCGATTGAACGCTGCAGGTCAGCTTAAATGTTTCTGTTTAACACGATGTGTGACTGTAGAATCAATCCAGAAATTCTCTAACATTGTGTCAGCAGACTTACCTGTCACCTTCTCTTAACATCTTCATCTGTCTGCAGATCAAGCATGCAAACAGCGGCCCGACCCGAGCGTCTGGCAGCGGCCGCTCCATCAGCCCCCCGAACCAGACGTCAATATTGTTGGGGTGTCCGTACACTTCCATTATTTTCTCCACTAAAACTGAGCTGCCAACTGCCTCCATTAGATCAGATTTACTTTCAACTCTGTTATATCCACAGAAAAACCTCCAGTCATTGTAACCTGTAACAGAGAACATCAGATTTATAGGTGAGAAGCATAACTGATCCTTTACAAAGACCCACCCCCTTAGTTACTGTTGCTATGGCCCACAAAAGTCTGATTCCAGCTTTGACGCTCTCATTATAAATTCATTAGAAATAAACAATGCAAAAATATCTATGAAGTATCTTGTTGTTTTAACCAGGTTATTGTACTAACCAGGTAAGCCATGATCGCGTCCTCTCTGCAGGTTTAATGCAGACAGATCCAGAGATTCTGGGATGTTCAGAACCACAAGTCTTTCTGTTAATTCCTCCTTCATGAGATGAT
Source organism: Yasuhikotakia modesta (assembly GCA_036877545.1). Lineage (NCBI taxonomy): Eukaryota > Metazoa > Chordata > Actinopteri > Cypriniformes > Botiidae > Yasuhikotakia > Yasuhikotakia modesta. The sequence goes on from JBAJNP010005197.1 coordinate 22,823, forward strand.
CTTGGTTCTGAAGGGTGGCTGGATGACCCAGAAGACCACGCAGAACCGGATCCAGCCCCCCTAACACAACATAAACAATGTAAAACAGTTACACTGCAATCTGCATTGGCTGCAAATATAAACACATTTTTCAGTTGCATTTGTTTTGCCCTTAAATTAGGTAAAAGCTTTCAGTCGTTCACAGAACATCGGTTTTGATTTTTCTAGAAGTAGAAATAAATTTAGTTTCTACTTTGACCAGAATCACAAAAACAAGCCTTTTTTTTGAACATTTAGTCACTGTATTCAAAATGTTATTTTTTTACTATGTTAAATAAAATGGGATGTAAATCTATTGTTCAGTTTGCAAACTGAGTACATGCAGTATGTGAAGATAAACTATATCCTGACACTCTGAAAAAGAGAAATTATTTTTACTGTTGATGAATAAAACTGCCAGAGACAGTCTAATAATATTAACATGTAATATTTCAGTCTCTTGTCTGTGCATGTCTGAATGAATCAGTCGAATAATGAAGTCAAAACTATTTCAAACTCTTTCAAACAGAAGCTTTTTAAAAGCATCAACATGGCTAGTAAGAGTCACACAAACGTACCTTCTTTAACTAACCTCCAGGGACTGAAGAACGTCTGATGAAGACTCAGTGACGGGAAATGTTCATGTTCCTGAAAACTTTCGTTCAGTCTGATGAGTTTTGGTGAGATGGTTGCGTGGCCAAAGCGAAATGCCGCCGTGGCAAATACGTTTGACACAGAAGGATTTAAAGAGGCGTTATAACCCTCGTATGATCCGAGATGCTTTTCAAACGCTGCCTGTCCGACGATTTTTGGAATATAATCCCTCAGGGTTATGATCTGAAAAAAAATAATAATAAGTAGGTTTATTAAAATGGCAGCCTATAATATTTTTGGAAGAAAATTCTCAGTTGCTACTGAGTGTTGTAAAGTGTAACTTGTTCACACAGCAGTTGTGTAAAATTTAACTTGTCAGTCATGTTAAGAAAACAACAATTGGAATATGGAAAAATTGCAATTTTATGTTTCAGACAGAGGTGGCGACAGAGAGACAAAAGTTACAGATGTGCTCTAGTGAGTTGTGGACCAGCAGGAAGTGTTTGCTCTGAAAACAAACCTAGAATGTTTTAAACTGCTGTCCAAACAAAAAATTCATCAGATTGTGAACAGAGCTAATGTACCTCGCAAACCTTCAGAATAAACAGTTTAGCATTTTAAAGGATTATATTGGGAAAAGACTGGGTCTAATTTGTTGGTACTGTTGCTGTAGATGATGAATGTGAAGCAGCTCACTGGCTCACTAATGCCCCTGAAACTGCTGTCTGGGATACGGTACGTATTTCTGTTGAGTATTTGTCTCATTTGAGACATTATGTGCCTGAAGATTGACTGAGAACGGATGGCGACATCTTTCCTGTCTTTATGGCTGTTTATGAATTTCTGCAGCACCGTAGCTAAAAAACCAGAGGAACTAGCACAAAGACGAGAGCGTGTGCTTTACAACAGCGTGTCTGACTGACAGTTTGCCCTCCACTATGGGAGCGTCTAAATCAAAACTCACTGTCCATGACAAGGTATTACAGCAGTTTCTCTGCAGGCCGGAGTCTGTTTGCAGTGATTGTGTGAAGTCAGGCCCTGCGGACTTTGTTAAAACACACTCACACTGTTAGATGTGAAGCGTTTCTGTCACTTCTTTCCCTCTTTACAGCCACTTGCTCTTACACTTTAAATTATTGGGCCTGGGCAGCGTTCAGCCTCAGAGACGCTCGTGTAAGTGACCAAACGTTTCCCCTAGGCTGTAAGAACGTTTCCGTAACGTACAAAAATGTATACAATGTTATTTTGGAAGTTATAAGAACATTTTTTCAACATTTAAATTCTGTAACATTGTTAGATCTAGATTTATTTATATAACTGACTACTACCATTACTACAAAAACATGTTTGGTAACTTTGACAGAACCTTTAGGGAACATTAGGCAATGTTCTGAGGGCGTTTCCTGTTAGCTGGATCTCTGATTCTGCTGCGAGTCGAGAGGCTTTAGATCAGAGACTCAAAGACTTTAATCCCTGAATTTCTTCTGTGTCCAGTGCTGTGAATCTTATCCTGTCTGTGTTCCTAAGACCGACCCAATCTCAGCTGACCCGAACTGAGACGACACATTCATTTTACTGCCCTGACACACTCAGCTGTGTCCTGCTGTCTGTAATAATAGCTCATCTACATGACTGACTGCTAATTCCTGAAGCCCATTGAGGACTAATCCTAATGTCATAATAGGGTGACAACCTACTAAATTGTTTTAGCCCAACTTTGTGACAATGGCCTCTCAAAAACTTAAATTAACCCAACTAACTTACCCAACTAACTACATTCTTCAGTGCCAAGACAATAAACGTGTTTTTATGTGTTAATTTTTCTAAACTAGCAGTGGTGCATGAGACATTATATAAGTTATATAAGAGTGACTTTGTGTTGTTTCATCTGATCATTATCTATAATAATGTGATATTGTTATTTTTGTTCATAGGTGACATGTTTTCTTTTAGACGAGTTACAGTGTAGCTACTGTAAGTGCTTTTAAAATAAACACTATCTTCACCTGCAGTCAGTTATGTAACGCTGCCACTACAGTTTCAGAGTTTGTGCTGATGAGAAGCGCTTGAGTCACTGTGTTCTGACAGAATCTGATCTAATGAAACTAAAGCGTCTGTGAATCATGAGACGGGGTTAAACATCAGTCTGCACTGAAGCGGCCGCAGCAGAACTGTCAGCTCCAGCCCCTCAGCGCAGCACGTCCTGAAAGTGTAGATAAGTTCTTAATGAGACGCGATCAGACGAGAGAAAAACTCGCCACCATCTGCGATTAACAGTGTTCAGTCTGTTCTCCTGTAAACGTTCAGTTAACACACAACAACTCAACGCAGCATGAATTCTGACCTGACTGTTTACACGCTGGTCACAACAAATCAGACACACTTCTAATCTGGTTTAAAATCATGAATCCATCTTAGATATAAAATAAACATAAGAGCAGTGATGTTAGAGCTAATTTTAACTATTGGAGACGTGTGCAACAATTCAGGAGGTTAAAACAGAGTTTATAAACTCATTTCTGAAAGCAGATTTACTGGAGATGGTGTCACATGTATTATCAGTAATTTTTCGCTGGAGGTCAGATTTGCCAGGCAGAATTAATTTATGGAATCTGTTTTACATAAATTTAAAAATGAAGTCTCACGTTGTTTCAGTGCTGCGATTAAATCATTTGTTAAACCTGCAGACAGGAGCAGTTAAATGAATACAGACGACAATGCACTGAAACATTTGTAAAACATTGTTTATATAATATATCCATTATCTGAAGAACCATTATTTTATTCTAAATAAATGCAGGACATTTAGGAAGTGGCAGGACATTATTATGATGTCATCAGACATTGTGACACTTTGATGACATCATTATATCCATTTCTATCTTCCTTATCCAATCAGAGTTGTTGAGCTCTTATGTTTTTAATAGCTATTATTAGCCTCTGCTAAATTCATTAAAGGGTTCACAAGAGACTCAGTGTAACTCCTTTCTAATGTCTCACCTGATGCAGGGCACCAACGATTTTGCGTGTTTCCTGGTACACAACCTCTGACCCCCAGTGAGGGTTCAGCCGTTTCAGGTGTTGGGCCAGACGGTTGTGTTCCCTCACCCAGAGCGTGTGCAGGGCAGACAGGGGCACGACCTCATTCACTCTGCTGTCTCCAGCCGTAAAGCATTCGACCCGTTTGTCCGATGCTGATCCGGTCTCCTGGAAGCAGGGGGACGGAGCGCCGGTGACGGAGGGAAGGAAGGAGCGGCCGGTGTCAGCGTGTTTGGTGCTGACAGCCAGCAGACCCTCAGAGCTCGAGAGATTTCGAAGAGTTTTCTGGAGCTGTGCTGAATGGCCGTAGACAGTCGAGGCGTCTATGAAGGACGTGACTGAATTTATTTGTTGGCGCTGCTGAACATGCGTCCGATTGCTCAGGCAGGCGGGAGATGAGCGGAAAAATGGAAGACAACTTTTACTGCCCGACAGTTTATCATTCTGGGAAATCTGTTACAGTAAAACAGAGAGAAAGAGAGAGAGATAGATTACTGTACTCTTTATTCACATGAATGTTTCTGTATCAGTGCTGAACCTGTGCATCAGATCAACACAAAGTCATTCTGTGACTGCAGTTTCCTCCATCCGTCACCATTAAACTCATCCCTCACAAACTTTCTGTGCTGCAGAAACTGATTAATCTCTCACTTCACACAAGATCACATAAAGATCTTCTTCACTGAAAATAACAATAGATACAAATAAACATGACATGTTTTTTGAATGTTATTAGTCACAGCAGGTATAAGATATACAAACTTCACAGCTTAATTTGGCTTAACTTTAAAATAAGTTCTACTAACATCATTGCAAGGACCCGTTTGGTCATTTTGAAAGAACATTTATAAAACGTTTGCCAACATTCTGAAAACATAATCCTATAAAGTGCACAACATTCACACTTGAGTCTTTGCAGAGTTCATGTGGAAATCAAGCCGACAGCTGAATGTCTCTCTTGCAAAAGTCTGTCTTGTTATCTTTAACATTTAACGCATCTAATGCGCTGCAGTTGTTCCTGCATTCAGACAGAGAGTTCAGGAAAGACACACTTTCTCTCAGTCGCTCAGGGCAGCGTCTCCGAAATAAAGGCCGATTCTCAGTGTGAAATTACAGATGAGTTTCTTTTTTTCAGCTGGTGTGTACTTTACAATCTAGTGCTTGGAGCAGAGTTTATTTACTGAGCATAGCCCTGAGCTCACACAACTGCAGGCTATAAGCCAATTCAGTTCTGGGTTAAAATATTCTACAGCATAATGGAATTTTATTTTAATAGATATTATAAAAAACACTTTTTGATTTGTGGTGCCAATAGTTTGACTCTACAAATGAAGGAACCTGATTTTAATTCAAAAAGCACTTTCTTTAAAACAACATATCTGAGCTCTGCTTTCCAAGATATTTCCAATCCACAGAAAACATCCACTTCTCAACATCCAATCAAATCCTGACAAATAATCCCAAGTCCCGCCCACACTGTTTCCTTTCTGAATATTTGGTTTCGGTTGGTAACGCCTCAGGGAGAGATGGTTTATGTTGGCTTTTGTTTAGTGAGTGCGCATTGCTCTGATTGAGCTCTGAGAAATAAAGTCTCTCCTGGGCTGGACTGAAATGAAAGATTAATCACAATTCTTTTGTTATTTCTGTTTGTCATTTATTAGCAAAAGCCTAAAGCGTGGGGTGTTTGTGAAGCTGCTGTATTAGTATGCAGTATGCAGTGTGCACCGGGTCTGAATGGTAGACGGGTGTTTGTATATCTATGGAAGGCAACTCTTTGCCCCTGGCTGGGGACAGCGAGATTAGTTACAAACCGGCACAAACTGAGTAAAATATTTTTATGAGCAATTGTGTCCCTGAAGGATTCAGCGATGACCAAAACACAGTTGAGCAGCGGCCTCCTTTTGCTGGCGTTTGTGCTCAGTCACAGATAACAGAGTAATCAGGCAGACATATTTCCTTTTCAATTACAGACTGCACCACATTCCCAGCTTTATATTTGTAACAGTTACCGGCCTAAACGGATTCAGAGCAGTGACTCGGGACGACCTCAGACGACATCACACGACAGTAACTTTACCCAGTGTGGCATTTTATCTGTTTAAACACAATGACGTCTGTCAAAAGATGGAGAAATGAGAACATTGGACATGACGTTTGTGATTAATAACAGCAACAATACCAGAGAGAGAATCAATCACAACGCATGACAGCTGTCTGACCATAAAGTTAACACTGTTTTCGTAGTCAACACAGATGATGATCTACACAAAATTTAACATGGAATACCCAACACATGAACAACAACACAGATGGGTGGACATTGTAACTTCAACAAATGCTCCTTTAGTAAATCTGAAGAGATTTTTGGGGTCACCTGAATCGGGAAGCAGGGGTTGATGTTTGTACAGGTCTGCAGACAGTCCAGATCTTCTGAATAAGCTGTTTGGCTGGAGCTTTGCGGTGTGAAGGAGATGTCGTGGTCTATGTACTGACCCCAGTCCACCAGCATCTGAGAATACGCCTGGTCCTCCAGAACCGGTGTGCTGGACCCGCGCACACGCATCAGCTTCTTACTCACATCCCGAACCTTCATTGACACATAAACATATAATATTGTCACATATATATATATAATATTGACATATATGATATTTCATACACAATAAGAATAGTACATTTTGATATCAAGGTGACTTTAATTATAAAAATGAAGAATTAGACTTTTGTTCATAACTCCTAACATTTTGTTCATAACATTTTAGCAATAGCCGTGTTCATAAAAACAAGTTCTTGCATTTAAACTCAGAATCACGAGTTCAGTCTTAATAATTGTGATGTTGGTGTTTTCTGTTTCCTCAGGGGAAGAGAATCGTGTGATATGTAGATGTTTTGTGTCTGTGGGCCGTGGGGGAAATCTCATTACACACCCCTCGCAGTATTTGTTTACCTGCCTAAATGTCATTAAAAAAAATCTAGCAATTAAACTCCTATTCACCCAAATTGGATTGAAGCATTTATTGTGAGCGCTGAATTATCATTAGCAGATGTGAGGGTCCACAACAAAAGCAACGTTCTGCCAATTCCTGCATTAAAAACTGTTTTCATTCACAAGGCTTCTATAGTTTTAAACCGCAACATTAAATCAATGGTTTTATCCATCAGTTTTAATCAGGTTGTTGGCATTTTAAGGTTCATGTGACGTATAAGATGTTCCTCCGCCGCTCACCAGAGGAAGCTGGAACCCGTGGTACCGGCGTCCAGCGTTCCAGCCCTTGGGTTGGTCCCTGTCGTCCTCATACTCCGCAGGAAGCCATCGGGCCAGACCGGTGTTGGCGGCCCCCCAAAGTGGGTTCTCTCTAAAGAACACAGCGTGAAGGGATGAGATTTAAAACTGGACCTTGTTTAAGTCTTTCTACATCAAAATCTTGTTACATCTGAGGATTAAATATATAAACATATATTTAAATATATAAAATGCAATATAAAAATATATAAAATGCT
>JBAJNP010005198.1:0-29968 GCA_036877545.1 Yasuhikotakia modesta
ACTTACTCCAACTGCACATTAGCTACATGGATATATTATAGAGAAAGTAACTTGATGGCAGTTACACTGTTTAATAAAGGGATAAAAATGAATAGCAATGAGAGACTCAGTCTGGGGTCTGACTGCTCACTGAACATCTATAATGCCACAAAAGATGATTATGGGTTTTACATATGTCGCCAAAATATGAATGAGAAATATTCATATACTGATGCCAATGTTTACCTGCATTTTCTTTATGGTCAGTATTAAAGTTTATTTTATTTTATGATCTAACCAAAGAGAATAAATTAGCCCTATTATGTCTTCAAACTTGTTTACTGAGAAGAGTGAATCTGCTGTGTAATGTGTCTTCACTTCCCTTTCAGTGTCTTCATCAGCCACACAGACTGATATTAGACCAGGCATCGCTGTCACTCTGTCCTGTCATTTTTATTCATTTGATGATGCTCTCTGTAAGAGTTTGTTCATTATTGAGGGATTTCGACTTGTCTGGGTGAATACAGCTGGTGTAAATCTGAATCCAGACTCCAGATTTCACATATCATATTCTAGAAAACACTGTAACAGCACTCTTACTACAACACTCCTGAATGAAGACAACAACAAAGAGTGGAGATGTGAATTGACTAAAGGAACTGAAGTTAAGATATCAGCCAGCTACATTGTCAAGTATTTGGGTAAACAAAATAATAATTCTATATAGTATAAATGTATGAGGCATAATGTGTCGCGTAAGGATCACTGTAAGGAGCATTGGTGTTCTGGTTAAAATTTGTTTTGTACAATAAAAGTAAAATTAGTGTTTTACTTGCATTTTAAAAGTCTTTTGTAAACAGGTGCATTTAGTAAGAATTAAATAGGAAGTGGTGACTAATAGAAAGGAAATAGGAAGTGGTGTGCTCCTGTATACCTCGGTTGGTAGAGCATTGTGTTAGAGCGCAAAGGTTGTGGGTTTGATTCCCAGGGAGCACATGCACTCTTAAAAATGTATAACTTGAATGTACTGTAAGTCGCTTTAAATAAAAGTGTCTGACAAATGCGTAAATGTTATAATTCCCAATTAGGTTTTAGTAGCATTTCCATTACAACTTCATTATTGCTGTTGTGCATAATTAACTCTGTGATTAAATCAAGGAAATAGTCATTTATGTTGTGTGTTATAATATTTTAACCAAGGCAAAATCATTTTTAGCTTTGTGTTGTGTTATCAGTAAAAGTATTGTAATCTACTGCCTAAAGCCATGTTGTTTAAAGGACAAGTGTTCAATTCAGTTTGACATGTTACATTTTTGTCTTTAAGCAGGCAGTGAGATTCTGGGTGGAACCTTATTAAGAGGTACAAAATGTCTTTATACATTGCAGTAAATTAGCTGGTACATGTATACCAGCTTTATTGTCAGTAATGATTTGTTTTTATATATTATTGATTTAGTAAATAAAAGTAATCTACCGTGTCATGGGTTTAATCTGTATTTCTTGTTTCTTAAACTCCACCTAAATGTCTTTATGTTTCTTTGCTGTAGTGATTTTGATTATCATTGAGATTGCAGCAGTAACTACACCTACTGTCATACTTCTCTGGATTATCTGTAATAAGGGAACTGGTGAGAACTAAAACTTTTTAATAATCTGATTGTCAACAGTCTGTAACTAACGCCAAGGTAACATAGATCACTAAAATATTAAAACATAAGCAGTCAAAAATAAAAACTTAATTATTGTTTATTGTACATGATGTTTGTCATTGTTTTGGTGTGTTTGTATTCTCAGACAACAGAAGAGCTCCGAACCAGCAAATACTTGATAGCCAGTTCCAAATGTCAGAGTTTTCTAATTGCTAAGAAGGGAGGAATGAGGAGTAAACAAGCTTCCTGACAATGCATGAGTGAGGAAACATTGGTGTATCCTATGCAGAAGTTTTACCTTTTGAACAGAGTTTTTCCCAATGATAACAGGTGATTTTGTTTATGTAAGATGTCTAATGTAAGAAAACGTGTAGTCACAGGATTGTAAACAAAGTGCAAACTTGACAAGGTGTTTCAACTGTGGTTACACTGTGTTAAAGGTATTGCTACAAGAAGTTTAGGTATTGAGCCTTTGGTCTAAGCATTTGGTTTTAGTGTGTAAGCAATGGGCAAAAATTGTAAGATAAAAATTGCTTGTTTATAGTGTATCCTGTCAATCACATGCATAAATTATGCAATTTTAAAAATAAAAAAATCTGGAAATGGAAGTGTAATGATCTTAATGAACACACTTGTCTCAACAGAGCAACAGAGTCTGTTTATTCTCATTTTTTAAGCGGTGAACACACTCACAGAACCTAACCTGTGGATCCAACAACGTAATCACATTTTCTTAAAGGAATACACTCATTACATCTCCCCTTTTCAGTTGTTTGTTTTTTTCATCATTAATCAAAACAACTTATATCCTTTCTGCTTTTTTTTCACAAATCTAATCTGTCCACTGGTTTGCATAATCTGACAGATCTAGTCATCAACAGTCCTGTTTGTGTCTTTAGGGGCGGAGGCAAAGTTGTCGCAGTGTTCAATGTAGACTCAGGCTGCTGTTCCTTTTGGACCATAGTTTGAGTTCCTGCAGATGAGGCACGGATGAGCTGCAAGTGGTGACAATTACTCCGTAGCGTTATCCCTTGATGTGTTTCAATAGTAAATGATCAAGGAGTTCTACCCTCGCCTGTGACTACAGCAGCTGTTCCCCAGGTCTTTTGATGGTCTAGCTTAGTGAACGGTCTAGTTCCATGGTGACGGTTAAAGTAGAAAGCTTACTTTTGTCCAGGGGGCAGTTGGGGGTTCGGTCAAGGGTCTCACCTCAGTCGTTGTATTGAAGGTGGAGGAGAGCGCTTGTCATTCACTCTCCCCATCTACAATCCCTGTGACCTGAGACTCAAACCCATGACCTTCGGGTTACAAGTCAGACTCTCTGACCATTAGGCCACAACTGCCCCCTAAGGTCTGCTTAGGTTAGTCAGACCTTGATGCATCCAATCCTGTTAAGAATCCTGTTAAGGATATCTGCTCTCAAGACATATATCAACATATGGCTTCCTCTTGTCAGTATTCCGTTGTGCTTAGACAGTTCATTCTTGAAAGGGAACAACTGTCAAACCCCAACTGGAAGGTTGTCTACATAATTTGGCCATCCTAACAGGATACACTTTAGTACAATTTGCATGTTGTCATCTGCCATTGTAGCAACCCTAATGGCTTCAAGTTTTGGAGGGCTTGCAGGCAGACCTTAAGCAACAGCTGCAACGTAACACTCCACATCAGAGTGTGTGATGAGGTCATTTTATTTGCATGCAAACAGGCTCCATGACAGCGTATCAGCCACCAACAAAGTTTTCCCTGGAGCATTCCCTGGACACAATTCAATTAATTCTTATTTATATAGCGCTTTCCACTTGTTGCAAAGCAGCTTTACATTAAACCAAACAGAAAAAAACTATTCGGAACAATTGTAGGACAGTATAGTATAATATAAAACCATTTAGCAATTTAAAAAATATCACTACATGGTTAAAGTAATCCAAAATTGAAACTTAAAATACAAGATGATTAGGTGCACTGGCCGACTCACAAGGAGAAAAAACTCTTAAGAGAAAAAACCCTAGGGGAAAAAAAGTCCTAAGGAGAAAACCCCTTGTGAGAGGACCAGGCACAGCCAGTCTTCTACAAAATATACATATAGGTTAAGTGCTATATAATAAGACTTTTATGGTATTGTGAAAAATTTAGTGAGGTTGGTGTTTATTGCTAGGCAAGCTTTACTGATCCTAATGAGAATATATTGTATACATTGTCGATGGGTAGACATCAGCTATGCATCAAATATTGGCAGGTCAGTGGTGTCCTCAGCTTCACAGCATCATCTCAGCAGGCGTAGGGCCTGGTGTCTCATCTGAAGACGAGACAGGGAAACAATCACAGGATCCTCTTAGCATAGAGGTTGCTCACAAGTAATATTAGTGTCACACAGTATGATGACATATATGTATATATTGTTTGTAGTATATACAGTACAGGCCAAAAGTTTGGACACACCTTCTCATTCAATGAGTTTATTTTCATGACCGTTTACATTGTAGACTGAAGGTATCAAAACTTTATTTAACACATGTGGAATTATATACTTAACAAAAAACTTTGTTAAAAAGTTTCATATTTTAGATTCCTTAAAGTAGCCACCCTTTGCTTTTTGAATATTGCTGCAAACCCTCAGTGTTCTCTCAATGAACTTAATGAGGAAGTCACCTGAAATGGTTTTTGCTTAACAGGTGTGCATTGTCAGGGTTACTTAGTGGAATTTCTTTCCTTATATATTGGGTTGGGACCATCAGTTGTGTTGTAGAGAAGTGAAGTTGATACACAACCAACAGCCCTATTAGACAACTATTAGAATTGATATTATGGCAAGAACGGAGTTAAGCATAAAGAAAGTAACATTTGCAATGACATTAAGCAATGTAGAAAGTCAAAACTGAAGAAGAAGAAAGGATATCTTTTACACACAGAAATGCCGCTTCCTGAGGATAGGACCAAGTTCATACCGATGTCAACCTGCTGCTTTCTGAGTGTAATAGTATCTGCCAAAAATGAGAGGCGGCATCCAAAGACAAGAAAACTAGCTCCTCTGCTGTTGGAAGAACATATCTTTCCCTTTTTATGGCTTCATTTGATTTTTCTAAGACAACAGATTCTTACTTTTCAGTTCAGTTTTGGTACTGGTACCATGGGTGCGCACCAGTCTGTAGGATCTGTCAGTGGCTCTACGACCCCATTTCGTTCCATGCACTGCAACTCAACTGGCTGAGCATTTTCCTTAAGCTAGATTTTAACTGGTTCTGTTTTAGGGTTTCATGCTCACTGAATGCAATGTGAACTTCCCGATGCATTTTACCAGTCCCAAGGATGAGGATGCAGGATACAGTGGAAGGCTTAGCAAATTGCTTACACTTTGTCCATGGATGACATACACAGGGAATGTATACACACTTCCTTTATATGTGATACTGACTTGAAATTTTCCCACACACTCTAGTTGACCTACAGGACTGCACAGTGTAACATTTGACTGCTTAATTTACCAAGACATAAATGAATGAACTGGCCTGGACCTCTGCATCTTCTTTTCTCCAGTTTAGTAGCACTCTGAAATCGCTGAAAATGTTGTTTCCAGTCAGCCCATTCATTTGAATGATCAAATGGAAAACACTCTGTGGGGATGAATTTTGCCATCCTTCCGAGGATGTGTGCTCATCAAGCACTTCTGACACCATGTAATGGTCCTAATGAACACACTTGTCTTAACAGAGCAACACACTCACAGAACCTGTGAATAAAACAACATAATCACAAAGGAATACACTCATTACAGGAAAAAAGATGCAGAACGAAAGGCACAAGAATAGGGGATGTGTTGAATTTTAGGAAGATATATCAAACATTGTTTGCTGCTGCTTGCCTAGTAACTTATTGGTATTCAGTTTCAGGGATCTTATTATTGTTATCATAGTTAATATGAAATAACTGTTCACATTTGGATCATGTTGACCCAGGTCTACTAAACACAGTACATGAGTAGCCTTCCACCCCAGATCAGCAGTGTGCCTGGTACTTCAGCCATGCACAATAAGCAGCAGCCCCACTTCAAGCAGCATCTGTCTGCGCTATGACCACCCACTTAATAAAACAACAAGTCATTAGTCAATAAAGCATTGCCTAAACATTTTTTGTAATAAATTAATTGAATGAATAATAATTAGAAAAACAGAATAAAAAACATGGATATGCTACTTTTTCCCTAACCCCATGCTGATAATATAAAATAGAACAGATAAATTTGCACATGCTTATTTGTTTACATTATTCTGTTTTTGTTACTTATTACTGCAGACAATAGTACATGTCCCTGCTCTCTCTAGTAACTACATGTTATGTAACTACATGCCTCCATTAATAGTAAAAATTATGTTGTAATATTAGCAATGATTGCTTGAGATGAGGGACAAAAGCCTCCCTCATCTCAAGCAACCATTATAGTAATTCAAAACATCTGAATTATAGATTGAGGTGGCTGTTGTGAATCACAGTCACAATAGCACCACCAACAGAAGGACGTGTGTCACTTAAAAGAGGTTTTAGGAATCCTTTAAAATGTACCCAAGTTGGCCAAAAAGAAAAAAAATCTTAAGTATATATGTAGAAAACATAATAACCGTCCTACATTAACTTTTGTGAAGACACCCTGACACCTCTTTCTCGTCTTCCCCCCGCCCCTCTTACCTTTCTCTATCAAAGAGGGAGATGTAAATAGACTGTTTAAACAACTGAATGCCCACAAACCTCAGAAATTATTCCAGTTCCTTAGAATATGAGGATTACAGGACTTAATGACTACAGACCCATCGCTCAAGCCTCTGTGGCCATGATGTCTTTTGAGTGCCTCGTCTTGTCCCACCTCAAGGACATCACACACCCTCTTTTGGATTCCATGCAGTTTGCCTACAGACCCAACAAATCTGTAGACAATACTGTAAACATGGAACAGAATTACTGTTTGTGGACTTAAGATCTGCCTTCAACACTATCGTTCCATCCCTGCTCCGAGACAAGCTCTCACAGCTGAAAATGCTGGACTCACTGTGCAGGTGGATCACAGACTGGATCACAGACTGTATCATCCTGTATCATCAGCACTGGATCATCAGCACTGGATCCCCCCAAAGACTGTGTCTTTTCTCCTCTGTTATTATTCCTGTACACTAACAGCTGCACATCTGGACACCAGTCTGTCAAACTCCTGAAGTTTGCTGATGACACCACCCACATCTGTCTCATCTCAGATAGAGTCAGCCTACAGAAGAGAGTTGGACTGTCTGGTGTCATGGTGCAACATGAACAACCTGGAGCTCAACATTCCCAAGACAGTGGAGATGATAGTGGATTTCAGGAAGGACCCAGCCCTGCACCCACCCCACCGTCATTCTCTGTGACACTCTGGTGTCCTCTGTTAAGTCCTTCCGTTTCCTGGGCAGCACCACCCGGGAGCTGAAAGCAACGGAAGCAGAACATTGTCTCCCTCACCAAGAAGTCTGAGCAGAGGCTGTACTTCCTACGGCAGCTGAAGGAGTTCCATGTCTCTGTGAAGATGATGGTTAACATTTACACTGCTATCATCGAATTTACATTTACATTTAGCAGACGCTTTTGTCCAAAGCGACTTACAAAGCAAGGAGAACAATGAAACAATAAATCCTAAGATAAAATAACACAAAATATACAATGTTCCAGGGGTTCCTGTTGAAATATAAATTGTTTTTTGATAGATAAGAGGTGCTCCTGGAAGAGGTGGGTTTTGAGGAGTTTTTTGAATATTGTGTGGGACGAGGCAAACCAAACAGAGTGTGGAAGATCACTCCACCATCAGGGAATATTGAATGTAAAAGATAAGATGGTGCTGAACCACTGGTCGTTTTGTAAGTGAGTGTCAGAGATTTAAACCGGATACGTGCTGCAATTGGTAACCAATGAAGGGAGATGACGAGAGGTGTGACATGGGCATGTTTTAGTTCTTTGAAGACCAGATGAGCTGCAGCATTTTGTATAAGTTGAAGTGGTTTGAGTGCTTTTGCAGGAAGGCCAGCCAGTAGAGCATTGCAATAGTCCAGCCTAGAGATGACCAGGGCCTGGAGCAGGAGCTGCGTTGAATGGTTGATTGAATGGTTGTATATTGTATAAGGCAAACCTGCAAGAGCGTGCTGTTTTAGTGATGTTAGTTTGTCATCAAAGATAACACCAAGATTTTTTACTGATCGGGTTGGAGAAAGTGTTGTGGAACAAAAAGCTGTATTGAGATATTATGGGGGGTGGCAGGGTTACCTGGAAAGACCAGCATTTCAGTCTTGGCTAGGTTGAGCTGAAGATGATGAGTTGTCATCCAGTCTGAGATGTCTTCCAGACAGGCTGATATGCGTGCCAAAACTGTGGGATCATCAGGATGGAAAGAGAAGAAAATTTGAGTGTCATCAGCATAAGAGTGATATTGGAAGCCGTGGGATTGTATGATAGGACCCAGAGATGTTGTGTAGATGGAGAAGAGCAATGGGCCAATTGATCCTAACCTCATCCGAAAACTTCATCCCAGTCTGGTTTGCTGCTGCCATGGTCAGAAACAAGGCTAAGCTGCAGCGTGTCATCACTCCAGTCCTTGTATGACTCCAGAATTACAAGACATGCAGCCACAATCATAGCTTACCCCTCTCACCCTGGACATGCTCTATTTCAGCCCATCCCCTCTGGCAAGAGGCTCCAGTCTATCGGGCCTCTCGCCACAAGAACAGCTTCTTTCCTGCTGCAGTCAACCTGCTAAACAGTGCCTCAATTCCCCCCAGGTAAACTCCCACAGCCCCCCCAACCCACTGTCAGTAACTCTCCCCTCTGATCTTCCATTTACACTTACTTCTCTGTACAAAATAATGTGTGAAGATGGTCATCTCTGTGAAGATGATGGTTAACATTTACACTGCTATCATCAAATTTACATTTAGGCATTTAGCAGATGCTTTTGTCCAAAGCGACTTACAAAGCGAGGAGAACAATGAAGCGATAAATCCTAAGATAACAGAATGCGAAGGATACAATTCAGGAACAAGGCTAAGCTGCAGCGTGTCATCAACTCTGCTGAGAAGTGCAGTGTGCGGTCTCTGGTGTGGTGCTCTTCGCTGCTCTCGATCTTCTCTTTGTGCAGGGTGTCCGTGCGGTGCTCTTGTGGCGGTGCTGATCGGTCACACGCTGCTGTCTGGGGAGAGAGTGAGAGTGAGCGTGTTGCGTCTTTCTCATTCGGAGACGTGTCTCAGCGCGGGAGCAGAGGCAACGGCTTATGTATCTTGTTACCAGGGCGACGCTGATGAGGACTCGGGCCATTTGTCACACTCCCCTGCTCTATTTAAGTGCTGCAGACAGATGGATCCACAGTCTCTTGACTTTTTGTTACAGAAGACTTTGCCATCTACGGATGCAGCAATGATGTTTCCCTGGTTAGCCAGCCATGCTAATACACTGAAGGTCCAACAACAACAAATCGATCGTTTGGTGGCACTTACCGAAGGAATCGCGAGCTCCATACAGTCTCAGGTAATCTCACACCAACTCCGTCTGCACCCATCGCTACTCACGCTATTTCCGCCATTACTAGCCCACAGAACCCCAGGCAAATGTAAAGGTTTCCTGCTACAGTTGTTGTCAACAAATAAAGAGCAACAACAACCCATGCTATGTCCAACTAATAATAGACACATAGCTTTTGTGTGTTCACTCCTGTCTGGCACACTGTCCTGTTCGCACACTGGCAGCGCAGTCCGGATGGAATGATACACCGTTCAAGATGACCTACAGAAGGGGACAACCCAGACTTACAAGTAAAAACCAGCATGCCATGACGAGGGTAAAACCTTGGAACAATTTATTGATCTCTGCATAAGAGTTGATAATCTCTTACACTCCTGCAGGCTATCAACCAGAACAGTTTGCTCCAGGATTCCCATGCCCAGAGAAGTAAGATACACCCGTTTAACTTTGGAAGATTAAGAGAAGCGTGTCAGAGAGAAACTGTCTGTACTGTGGTTTACCTGGTCACCTGAGGAACTCCTGCCCAGTTCACCCAACCAGAAAGTCTTCATCAGTGACTAAATCTGAAGTGTCATCTACAAGCCTAGAAGTTTCAATTCAGTTAACCTGTAATGGCAAAACTCTACCACCAATGCTCTCATAGATTCCAGGGCAGCAGCTAACTTTATTGATGCTACATTTGTTCAGAACCATCAAATCCCCCACATCTCATGTTCCTCTGTGGCAGTGGAGGCTGTGGATGGGAGACACCTAGGTTCTGGAGAAGTTTCTCAAACAACCACAGACCTTACGCTGCGGGCAGGAGCCATGCATGAAGAAAGTATATGTTAATTTGTCTTCCACTCTCCAAATAATCCTGGGCTACCCTTGGCTGCACCTTCACAACCCGACTATATCCTGGGCTCCGAAAAAAATTACTCACTGGTCACCTGAGTGTCAAAAACACCATTAAACTTTGTCGAGAACCCGAAGCTCCAGTAAGTCCTGAACCTCCTGTTGAACCTTCCTTTGAACCCAATCTATCATCTGAGTGTACTGACCTGCAAGAGACCTTTATCAAAAGCAAAGCCACGAACCTTCCACCCCATCGAGCTGGCGACTGTGCAATTGACCTTTATCCCTGATGCTGTTCCTCCCAAAGGCTGCATCTTTCCATTGTCACAACCTGAATCTGAAGCCATGAAGAATTAAATTCAAGGCTTTCCAAGATCTCAAACATTGCTTTACAACAGCTCCCATACTTCATCATCTGGATCCTGATAAGGAGTTCATTGTGGAAGTTGATGCCTCTAATACCGGCATCGGGGCTGTGCTATCTCAACGTCATGGTGAACCTCCAAAAATGTATGCCTGTGCCTTCTTCTGTAACACATTGAGTCCCACAGAGCAAAACTATGATGTAGGAAATCGAGAACACTTGGCAATGGTGGCAGCGAAGAGTGGAGCTGGAGGGAGCAAAACACCCATTTACTGTGCTCACAGACCATCAAAACCTGAAATACCTACAGTCAGACAAGCGTTTAAAACCAATGTTAACCATTGTTAGCCTCGCTGGGCTCTCTTCTTTACCCATTTCTAGTTTAAGGTAACATATCGTCCAGGTACACAGAATATCAAGGCAGATGCCCTTTCATGTTTGTATGATACTCACCATGTTCCTCCATCTCAAGAACCCATTCTCCCAGCCTCAATGTTTGTTGCACCGATCAGATATTATGATATTTTGGGATATTATGACCAAGATCCAAGAAGCCCTACAACAGGAGCCAGTTCTGCCTATGTCCCCCCTGGCCTTACGTCCATGAGTCCTCGCCACGGTCCACAACAGCCCCAGTTCTGTCACCCAGGTATCACTGCTACAACTGAATTAATAAAGAATAAGTTCCTGTGGCTAATTTACAAGCTGATGTCATTAACTATGTTAAGAACTGTAATGAATGTAAGTTCCGCACCACTCTCCTGCTGGCTTGTTGCAGCCGTTACACATACTTTAACACCCCGGTCCCATATTGCCATTGACTTCATCACTGACCTCCCCGAATCTCAAGGCTACTACAATACTCACCGTAATTTATCGTTTCTCCAAGGCCTGTCAGCTAATACCTAATACCACTAGCAAAGGTACCTACTGCTCTAGAAACTACTGAAACCTTGTGTAATGTTGTCTTTAGGTACTACGGCTTACCAGAGGATATTTTATCTGACAGGGGACCTCAATTTACTTCCAGGATCTGGGCAGCATTCTGCCTCCTCTCATCATTGTGGACGGTGAAGAGGCATACAGAGTTCCATTCTGGACCAAGGCGTCGGGGTGGACGGCTACAATACCTGCATGATTGGGAGGGCTACGGCCCTGAGGAGAGATTTTGGATCCCAGCGACTGATATTCTTGATCCATCCCTAACCGAGGATTTGCACAGCAATCACCCCAATCGACCAGCACCTAGGCCAAGAGGAAGACCCCGGCACCACAACCATCAGGAGCCGTTCGTGGGAGGGGGCTCTGTCACAAATCCAGTCTCTGTGGTTCAACTGTCTCCAGAGTATTAAGACTACATTTCCCATAAGCCCCATATCTGGGCCATGCCCATCACAGGTGTTCATCATTACCCATTAAGGATTCTATATACACTCCAAATCAACTTTCATTCATTGCGAAGTCTTGTCTTGCCTAGCGAACAATTCTGAGCATTTTTCTGAACCCTGCATTATATTTCTGTGTATTACCTGGACTGACTATTGGATTTCTGATTGTTGGCTGCCTGTGTAGAAAATAGATATAGAAAACAGTTCTATTAAATATGCTATACACACACACACACACACACACACACACACACACACACACACACACACACACACACAGAGAGAGAGAGAGAGAGAGATACATTTCCATATATCCTGATTGGCCAATGTCCAAAGGCAGGCAAGGACACGCTGTATGAGTGGCAGTTTGGTTTTCTGTATATTAATATTAACAGGACCAATGGCGGTAATGACACAGGTTACAGGTTAAATATAGGTTATTAAGACAACATGCCAACACTTGTACATCACGTATATCGCCTCATAAATACAACACTTGCCCGGACCAATATGGCGGACGCGTTGACGTATCGCAGCAACGGACCGAAGCGGTCAATGAGGCGTCTAGGTATTTATTATGTCGGTGTCCGACTTGACGGCTCCGTTTTAACTCCACCCCTGACTGTAAGCGGCTACTCTCGCTGGTCGCCGTCTGTCGCCGCGCTTCAAGTCGAATTCACCTAATTAGTAGTTAGTAGTAGTAGTTGTAGTTGCGGCAAGATCACGTGATGAGCTGCAGTAACGTGACTCTGTAAAGAAACGGGAAGTTCGTGGTTCACTCTCAGTCAAGCTGTTTTAGCTGTATTCTTTCAGCAACACACGGATTTGTTGAGTCCCGTTGGTCACTGCTTTTGTTGTTTTATCAGCAGGTAAGCGTAGATATTTACGGATGTTGTGCTCGTCTCGTGACACTGTTTGAATAGATCGCTACTCAAACATGATCAGGTTTAACGAAAATTCACATGCTGTAATATCTGTTAAAGGCGTGCAAAAGAGTTAGATGTCTGTGAAGTTTAAGTTTAGCTTTAATCGTGCTAGTTTGAACTGTTTATTTTGTTTTTAGAGTTAGACATTCGTTTTGGAAAACGATATTTCCTGTATTGTCGCTAAATTACAAACAAAATAGCTATATAGTTAACTGACATTCTAAAAAACTTTAAAATGTTATATATACAGCATGATTTGTCATTATATACAGGGACGTTTATCATTATAATGTAGCTTCTGGAAAGAGAAGCTATATTCACAGATTTGTATTTGCCATGTTGTATTTCAGTGTTCTATATTGAGTTTAGATGGGCTTGGCTGGTTTGTATATTGTTAGTTGCGTTTGTTTATTTGTTAGATATATTTCAAAGTGCGATAAACCTCTGGCTAACTACTAAAATAATTATTTTAAAACGCACCATTCAAAACCAAGATCGAAACCTGTGATAATACATGTGATCCATATAAAATCACGTGGTATGGATGTAACCAGTTACTTTTCTCTGGTTAAAAATGGGCCACACGGTGTAATGAAAGATGATATGAAGCAAAATGCATAGGCATTGCCAGTACGAAGTTGAACACGTTTATCATTTGCTTTCTGTTTAATAAACTAAAAGAAATGTATGTTGGGAATTTCTGACATTGGGGAAACAATAAAAACTCCACACACTCATGCTCACACACAGGTTGACTCAATTCAAAAGAGGAAGTAGCATGTCTGATTGCAAAAATAAATGCCGTATGCTTCCACATTTTCTGCAGAATATTTCATGTTTATCTCCTTGTCTTTCAGATCATGGGTTCTATGTTCCGCAGTGAGGAGGTCTGTCTAGTACAGCTGTTTCTCCAGTCAGGATCTGCCTACAACTGTGTCAGTGAGCTGGGAGAACTGGGAATAGTAGAGTTTAGAGATGTGAGATGATATCTCTTTTCAATACTCTGTGTTTCTGATAACCTCTTGCATGTATAGTAATGTTTTTTCTTCTGTTCTTCATCTCAGTTGAATCCTAATGTGAACGCTTTTCAGAGGAAGTTTGTAAATGATGTGAGGAGATGTGAAGAGCTGGAAAAAACATTCAGTGAGTCTGTCACACTGCAACATTCAGGATCCCCCTCATCTATTATATATAATCGCGGGGGCACGATTATGTATGATAACCTGGGGTAGTTGTGGCTTACTGGTTAGTGAGTCAGGCATCAAATTAGTGATAGCTGCCCACTTCTCCAGGTGTGTGTGTAAGTTCATGACTTGCAGTGTGTGTTTACTCCTCACCAGTGAGGGGTCAAATGCAATTGTCACATTTCGTGTATGGGTTATTATATTTGACAAAAACATGTCACGTTCATGTATCTTATTCTATATGATTCTGTGCACGTTATTTAAAAAAAAAATTGTCTTTAAATTCTGAAATCAGAATGTAAAGTTATGCTCTACCTGAGCCAAAAATGTTCTGTTTTGGTTGACACCTAGGCCCTGCAAGCTGTTCCTTAATATTAGATCTAAAAAAGGCATTTTCTGCCAATGAGCTAGAGGTGTTTCGGAATAAGGGTAATTCTCCACAGTCAGTGACTTTATTGTCTGAAATGCTCAAATTTTCCAATCCAATTGATTTCCGCTGGATAAAGTCATGTTATATTACTGAAGTTAAATGGACTGTTCTGTGTTATGTTGACTTGTTGATCTCTTTGACCCTCATACTTTTAGTATTTCTGGAGCAGGAGATTGTTCGTTCTCTTTGTCAGTCTCTGCAGTCCCCCATTCCAATCCCACCAGCCCCTCAGCCAAGAGAACTGCTCACCATAGAGGAAGATAGTGAGCGCTTAGCTCGTGAGCTTAAGGAGGTTTGTTTATGTTTATGTGTAGCTGCTGTTTAAATTTCAAGTACTCAAAATGTAATATTTTTCCCTGACTTCAATTATATTATTGTTAACTAATAATTACAATCTATTTGATCAAACTAGCCATTTAATCTCATGCTAAATTATTAATATTAATAACACGTAATATTGCTTCATTTTGAAATGTCCGATTTTGGGTTAGTTCTTAATGAATAACAATGTTATTATCAAGCCAGCCAATTTGTGATTGGACCATGTTGTTTTAATTGTGCAGGTGTCCAGGAATAGAGATAGTCTGCGATCTCAGTACACTCAGCTCTGTCAGTACAGAGGAGTTTTAAAACAGACGCATTCACTCACAGCAACACAGGTGCACAACTTTGAACATTTGCTGCATCACACACGCACCTGCATGTGCACACAGTTAGACTGATTTCCTTGTGGGTTTCAGACTCTGCCAGTGTCTTTCGACCCGGTGGGGCTGGTGGAAAACAGGCAGGATGTCAGGTTGAACTTTGTTGCAGGTGTGGTTCACCCGTGGAAAGTTCCAGCATTTGAGAGACTGCTGTGGCGTGCATGCCGTGGTTACATCATTGTGGACTTTCATGAAATGGATGAGATACTTGAACATTCTGGTTCTGTAAGATGCAAATGATTGATGAATCAATACTTAAAATAATTCTTACCCTTATAATTCTAATAAAGTAAATAATAATTATAACCTTTGGTTGGTTTCTTAGGAAGAGGAGGTGCAGTGGACTGTGTTTTTAATCTCATTTTGGGGAGATCAGATTGGCCAGAAGGTGAAGAAGATATGTGATTGGTATGTAATCATATCACCATAAAATAGTGAATGTATGCATGTTTGTGTACAGATTACCTTTAGTTAGTATGCATGAACTCTACTAAAACTGATTAATTATCCATGCCAATTATTTGCTATTAACCCATTCTACTTTATTACAAATGGAAATTAATTACAATTAAAATATATAACTCCTTTTATTTCATATTACATATACATGCAGTTTCCACACGCAAACATTCCCTTACCCTGAGAGCCAGGCAGAGAGAGAGGAAACTCTGAATGGGCTAAGAGGAAGAATCGAGGACATTAGATCAGTATGTCACTTTTGCATCTTTTTCTTCATCAAAATATTACTACACTTTACTAATGTTACTGTTTGCTGTTCTAGAAAAATATCTGCTCAGCTTTAGTCAGTTTAAAGATCCTTCTGTTCTTTCATGGTTTAGGTGATGGGTGAAACTGAGCAGTATATGCAGCAGCTGCTGGTTCGAGCTCTAGCACGTCTACCTGAATGGCGTGTCCAGGTTCAGAAGTGTAAAGCTGTGCAGATGGTATTGAACCTTTGCAGTCCGTCTGTCACTGATAAGTGCCTGATTGCAGAGGCCTGGTGCCCTGTCAGCCAGCTACCTGCCTTGCAGAGCGCCCTGCGAGAGGGCGGAGTAAGTGCCCATTGTTAGAATTCCAAATATCCTCTTTCACACATTTTTACACAGGATTACTGTTAAGCTATAAGTGTTACGCTTTTATTTGGAATGGCATACTATCATATGCTATGCTAGGTACCTACATATTGTATAGTGCTTCCTTTTGTTAAGTTAAAAAGCATGCTTAAAAATGGTTTAAACACTTTTAAACCACTTTTAAAAACACTTTTGGCCACACACAAACAATGCCAAACGCAAACTCATTGTATGAATTAAAAATTTTAAAGAGCTAATTCACCCAAAAATTATACCATAATTTACTTGCCTTCATGTCGTTCCAAACCTGTATGACTTTTTACTTCTGAGGAATAAAAATACTTTAAAGTAATACAGTTCCAATACTTTGAAGAAATACAGGTACAACTGCAGTTATGTGTAAAAATCTCTTCTCAGCAGTCAGATCAGGTGAACAATAGTGAGAATCGCAGGTGGCCAAGTATTGGAAATGGACAGTCGAGTTCAGCATGTTGCATAGAGAGATACAGTATTCCATACATTAGGGTTTAGACACATACCTGTGCATATTAAAGAAAACTTGCATGCTATACATTACTGTAAGAATATGAGCTTTATAGAAAATATTATTTCAGGTACAACCTATTTATTTTTTAAGATAACTTGATCTGTTTTCATAGAGGAAGAGTGGCAGTAGTGTGGACTCATTCTATAACCGTTTGCCGGCTACCACCTCTCCCCCCACCCTCTTCCCCACCAACGCTTTCACAGCAGGCTTCCAGAGTATAGTGGATGCATATGGAGTGGCCAGCTACAGAGAGGTCAACCCAGGTAACACACACACACCATTTGCAGCTGGTAGTAGTTTAATTCAGTCCAAAATACATTCTCATGTATGTTATCATCTTTTCCTGTCTCTGTAGCTGTATACACCATCATTACTTTTCCCTTCTTGTTTGCTGTGATGTTTGGGGATGTTGGGCATGGGCTGCTAATGGCACTAGCTGCACTCTGGATGATTCTGGAGGAGAAGGATCCAAAACTGAGGAACAACACCAATGAGGTACAAACAGGGACACAAACACACCTTTGTCTCTAAATGAAATGTTCCTGTAATACGTATTGTTACGAACACAAGCACAATTACTGTACCATTTAAACTTTAACCCATCAAACTTTTTATTTAGGCCGGTAATCAAATGGCTAGAAATTATTCAGTCCACAAACTAGGGCTGGGCGATAAATATTGATACCGTTTTATCGACTGTATGCAATTGTCGGTGACGATATAAAAAATCTTTGGTATAGCCTCAATATTGTCATTAAATTCCGCACGTGCCGTTCGTGGATCATAAACAGCCCATCAGATGTTTTAAAGAATGAGCGCGTGCTGCCGATGACACGCAAACAGCCAATCAGATCTAAACAGCCAGGCTACATTGCTCTCGCGTTCGGTTGCGTCATCGCAGGTGACATTGGGCCGCGCGCATGATGAGCTCCGGCGGTGAGGAGATTGTCAATAAAAACACGTCAGCTCAACTGTGTGGAAGTTTTTTGGTTTCTTTTCCTCCGACCAACATCAGAACAATGTTGCATGTAAGCTTTGTAAAAACCGCAGACACATGGACGAGGCGCACGTGTGATTCGTATATTAGCTTAAGTGCGCATTTCATAGACGACGATCGGAATCTGAAGAGTAAATGCTTGGAAACGGCATATTTTACCGAAGACCACACAGGGGAATTTATTGCACAAAACCTGACTGATGCTCTGGTCTCATGGGCCTGAATGAAAGCATCCAAGTCTGCATCACCACTGACAGCGGGCGAATATAGTGAGAGTCACGTCACTTAATGCACATATTGTTTCTTTAACACTTACTATTTTAAGACAAAGAAGAAACTTTTGTTTACAGATTTTTGACTGCTGAAACTAATATAATTTGCCTTAATAATGTGGATGAATAAAAAAAATGGTTAAATGTAAACTTTTCTACTTAGTTTAAAAAAATTGTTTAAAATGTCAATAATTATTGATACCGATCAATATGAACTATTATATTGTGATAATTTTTTTGGTCATATCACCCAGCCCTACCACTAACTACTGTGATAATACCCTAACAACCGCTCCAAATACCTTAGTGGGAAGTCGTGGCCTAGTGGTCAGAGAGTCGCCTAGTGGTCAGCGTGTGTGTGTTTAGTACTGTGTGTGTGTGTGTGTGTGCGTGCTTGGCTGGGTAAAAATGCAAAGCACAAGTATTCTGAGCACAAATTCTGAGTCACCATACTTGGCCACACGTCACTTTCATTTAGCAACAGCCAAACAACACTGCACCATCATGGTACCATGTTGTGCGTAAGCAAGCACCATTTACATTTACTTCAAAATCTACTTTATTGATCTCGAATCACAACTGAATTGAGTGATTTTGTGTGTTCTCTTGTGTGTTAGATTTGGCGTATGATGTTTGGAGGGCGATATTTGATTCTGTTGATGGGCTTGTTCTCTATCTACACTGGTGCCATTTACAACGAGTGCTTCAGTAAAGGATTAACCACTTTCTCTTCAGGCTGGCATGTTGGACCCAATGCACAGTTCTACAACTGGACGTAAGGCGCACAAAAACAATAGAATTAATCTGCACTCATGCATAAATGAGTTTGGTGCCAAAACGGGATAAATTAAATTACTTTTATTAAAACAAAGTTAAATTGAGAAACAGTGTTTTCTTTCCCAAAAGGGGTATGTATGAAAACTACTAACTTCTGTTTCAAACTGTATTATATCATCATGTGTTTGTAATAATACCAAATATCAAATCTATATTTTGATTTTAAACATTTATTAAACAAACAAAATTTTTTTTCCAAAATGGGTTATATCCGTTACACTTTCCCCCCCCCCAAAATGCTATAAATCCATTTCAATTCAGTTAATTCAATAGAAACTCATTTTTTGAGTGGACAAAAATAACCATAAATAGCAAGTTATCACTTATGATAACAGTTGATAACAGTTTTTCTTGATCTGTGCATATATAGTATAGAACCCTGAGGGATCGCCGGTATTTTCCCTCCGCCCGAGTTTCGGATTTACTTTATATGTTCCCCGTTGTAATCGTCTTTAATGGCATTGCCAGTGCTCGTTTTGTCTGTGGGAAAGAAGCGCAAGCCTTCCAGAGTTGTTCATTTTATAACACTGAGAACACCCATTCAAAAGACGACAGTTCACCAGTGTGCCGTGATCATAATGGATATGTTTCATTTTGCTGAAAAACAGGACTGGCTTTTATCTCATTTTGGGGAAAGGGAAAGAAACAGTGCAGAAAAACACGTCCGATATCACATTTTGTTCAAGTTTGATGACAACTTTGAATAGAGACCAAATGTGATGCTTATTTTGTCTGTATCTCAATTTTTTTAAAATTGTTGTCATGTTTTGGAACCAAACTTTTCATATGCTGCATATGAAGATTTAAACAAAATCTGAAAAGTAATATTTGCCTGTTTGCATATTTATTTATTTTTTAGTGAGGATACCTTTAAACGTAATCGGTATCTCTCTCTGGATCCAAACATAACTGGAGTTTTCACTGGTCCATACCCTTTTGGAATCGATCCTGTACGTCAATTAAAATAATTTTCTTTTTTCTAATTTTCTTTATTTAAATAATGAAAATATTATATTTTCTATAAAAAAATAAATGATCTTTTTCTGTTACTAAATTTTGCAATAATTCTATCTAATAATAAATACTTATTTAATATATTATGCAGTGAAATTATAAATACAAACCTTGCATTATTTGTCTCTCTCAGATTTGGGGTCTGGCCAGTAACCACTTGACATTCCTCAACAGTTATAAGATGAAGATGTCCATCATTATTGGAGTCATCCACATGACCTTTGGTGTGTGCTTGTCATTCTTCAACTATGTGTAAGTATTTCTGTTCAGTTTCCCATAGGTTTTACATCATATCTGTAAACAGATGAAGACCTAGTTACTATATTGCATGTATAAGTTCAGGGTGGTAAGGATGCTGGTTATAGAATTACAGCATTTGTGTACAATTTAAACTTGTTAGATATATTAAAAAAATACACATTATAAATTAGGGCTGGGCGATAAAACGGTATCAATATTTATCGACGCTATACAATTGTCGGTGACGATATAAAAATTCTTCAGTATAGCCTCAATATTCTCATTAAATTAAAGATAAACAGCCCATCAGATGTTTTAAAGAATGAGCGCGTGCTGCCGTTGACTTGCAAATGACCAATCAGATCTAAACAGCCAGGCTGCATTGCTCTCGCATTCGGTTGCGTCATCGCAGGTGACATTAGACCGCGCGCATGATGACCGCCGGCGGTGAGGAGATTGTTAATAAAAACACGTCAGCTCATGTCAGCAAGTTTTTTGGTTTCTTTTCCTTCGACCAACATCAGAACAATGTTGCATGTAAGCTTTGTAAAAACCGCAGACATGTGGACGAGTCGCACATGTGATCCGTATATATTATAAATATAAGTGTGCATTTCATAGACAACGATCGGAATCTGAAGAGTAAATGCTTGGAAACTGCATATTTTACCAAAGACCATACAGGAGAATTTATTGCACAAAACCTGACTGATGCCCTGGTCTCATGGGCCTGAATGAAAGCATCCAAGTCTGCATCACCACTGACAGCGGGCGAATATAGTGAGAGTCACGTCACTTAATGCACATATTGTGTTTCTTTAACACTTACTATTTAAAGACAAAGAAGAAACTTTTGTTTACAGGTTTTTGACTGCTGAAACTAATATAATTTGCCTTAATAATGTGGATAAATAAAATAACTGGTTAAAAAATGTAAACTTTTCTACTTTGTCTTTTTAAAAAAAATTATCAATAATTATCGATACCGATCAGTATGAACTATTATATCGTGATAATTTTTTTGGTCATATCGCCCAGCCCTATTATAAATACATGTTTTAAACTATGATTGCGTAAGTTGTTTTTTTTTTTAATAAATGCTTATGCATCTGGTCCTACATTTCATTTTGGTCATGGTATGTTTTTACTGTTATGTTACATTATGCTAAATATATATATTTTTTTCTTTTGTTTGGGATATGTTTGTGTCCTAACTAATCACTTTCTTTTTCTCCAATTACTGCTTTGAAGTCACTTTAAAGAGGTCAGCAGTGTGTTTCTGGTGCTGCTTCCAGAGTTGTGCTTCATGCTCTGTCTGTTTGGATATTTGGTCTTCATGGTGATCTATAAGTGGGTGATGTATGGTCCCCTGACATCTGACTCTGCCCCCAGCATCCTCATCCACTTCATAGACATGTTTTTGTTTATGGAGAACAAGGACAACAAACCGCTGTATGAGGGCCAGGTATGTACTTTGTTTAATCTGTTTTCTATTCTGTTCAGTGTTCTACTGTGGGGAAAATGACATTTCCTCTGTACATGCATTTCCTCACAAGTTTTGTCTTTCAAAAACTGAAAAATACTGAGGTATATTTTTAACAGAACATCAACACACACAGCTCATTTTCCAGGTGTTTACCTCTTCATGTTGCAAAATTCAGTTCAATTCAGTTGTATTTATATAGCGCATTTTACAGTGTAACAATGCTTCAAAGCAGCTTTACTGTCTCAAAGGCGGAGGCCTGAGAGACAGGGGGCGGACCCAAATGCTGGGTTTTCTTAGTTTTATTGAAGTGAGGCATATTCCACAACAGGCAGGGTCAGAAGAGCAGGCAAACAGGTACAATTAAGGCAAGTCTACAATCAGCAATCCAAAACAAAGCAGGAGTCGAGGCAGGCAGCAAACATCAAAATCCAAATGAACAGTCCAAATCCAAAAAACTTGAAACACAGGGAAACCACAGGACAACACAAGGAACAAAGGCAATACAATACATCGCAACTTCCTGTTTGCTGGCATGCTGTTATATAGCCAGCAAACAGGAAGTTACCAACGAGGAAGCAGAGGGAGCAGACAGACAGACACAGGGCTCTGGCTCCCTCTGCTGGCTCCCCCCCCCACACACACACAAGGAGCCTGGAGGGCCTAGAGAGGCTTGAGAGCCCAGTGAGGCTGGACAGGCTGGAGGGCCCAGAGAGGATGAGGTTGGACAGGATGGAGGGCCCAGAGATGCTGGACAGGTTGGAGAGGCGAGAGAGCCTGGACAGGTTGGAGAGGCATGAGGGCCTTGAGAGGCGTGAGGGCCTAGAGAGACCAGGGAGTCTAGAGAGACCTGGGAGACTTGAGAGGCTAAAGTGGCTAGAATGACTAGAGAGACAAGAGAGAAACTTGAGAGGAGTTGAGAGACTAAAGTGACTAGACTGACTAGAGTGATTAAAAAGAAACTTGAGAGGATTTGAGAGGCCTTGAAAGCCTGCCAGGGCGGCATTGCAATAATCAAGCCTCAATGTCATGAGAGCATTAATTAATTCTTCTGTGTTTGACAGAGAAAGCATGTGTCATAGCTTTGATATATTTTTAAGGTAAGAAAAAGTAGTTTTATAGATATGGGACATGTGATTTTCAAAAGACAGATTGCTGTCAAAAAAGGACACCCAGACTCTTAGCTGATGAGGCAGGTTTAATAGAGCATCCATTGATACTAAAGCAGTATTCTAGATTGTTCTGTGTGGAAGATTTTGGTGCAGTAACTTCTGTGCAATAACTTCTGTTTTGGTTTAATAGTAAACAATTGTTAGTCATCCAGGTTTTAATTTCAACTATACATTCTGATAGTTTGATAAAATTGTTTTGTTTGGCCTTGAAGAAATATAGTGCTGGGTATAATTAGCATAACAATGAAAATTAACTCCATGACTCCTAGAGGTAGCATGTACAGTAGAGGGTGAACAATAAATTCCCAAGCACTGAGCCCTGTGGCACTCCATACTGGACTGGATGCTTTTTCATTCACATCTACAAACTGGAACCAGTCAGAGACATATTATTTAAACCAAGCCAGTGCAGTTTCATGGGTATACCACATAATTTTCAAGCCTTTTTAACAGAATGCTATGAACAATAGTGTCAAAGGCTGCACTTAGGTCTAGTAGAACTAGAAAAGAGATGCAGCCATGATCAGCCGACAGAAGTTAGTCATTTATCACTTTGACATTTATCACTTTTTGCTATACTATGATATGGTCTGAAATCTAACTGGAAATTCTCATAGATACAGTTTTGTTCCAAGAAAGAACATATCTGTGAAGACACCACTTTTTCAAGTATTTTAGAAATTAAAGGTAAGTTTAAAATGGGCCTGAACTTTACTAATTCCCTGGGGTCGAGTTGTGATTATTTTAGTAAGAGGTTTATTTATTGCCAGCTTGTAAGACCTAGGGACATATCCCAACATCAGTGATGAATTAATAAGCTGGTAGGTACTGGATCGAGCATACATGTTGCTGATTTAGATTTGTCAATATCATATCATCATGTGTTAGAACCAGTTAAAGGTTTATTTTTTGTTAATTTAGCCACCGTATTAAATGTCTAGGGTTGTGCTTATTGTCTTCTAAAAGGTTTTGAAAAGTATGCCTCCTTGGTGTTGGCATAAAATACGTCCAGTGATTTATTGTCTCTTGTGTGACATGTAACGTATTGTGTGAGTGTTAGTAACACAGAGGAGGGTGGTGCATGGTTAAAGTCTCCAGAGATGAGGAAGAGGGCCTGTGGGTGTTGTGTCTGCAGGATGCTGGTAAGAGAGAGCAGTGTATCACAGGCAATGTCCACTTTAGCAGAGGGGGGCACATATGCAGCTATCACAATAACATGCGAGAACTCCCGTGGCAGGTAGAATGGCCTCATGCTAACAGCTAGCAGTTCAATGTCCTTGCTGCACAGTTCCATTTTGACTGAACAATGTCCTGGTTTGCACCATCTCTTATTCACAAACACAGCAAGACCTCCTCCCTTCCTTCTCCCACTATCCTTTGTCCTGTCTGCCCTGAGGAGATAAAAATAATCCAATATGATGGCGGAGTCCGGGATGTGAGGGGTTAACCAGGTCTCCGTGAACACAATGACACTACGCTCTCTGTACTCCCGCTGGTGCTGAGTCAGCGCCGCCAGCTCGTCGGTTTTGTTTAGAAGAGATCTCGTGTTTCCCATGATCTCTTTTCCCGGAGTTGTCTTCCGAAGCAGCTAAACAGGAATAACATGATTGTCTGATGCAGACATGCACACGTTCCGCAGCGTGATCAGCTGTTCTCTAGTGTAAACAATAGACGCTCCGGTGCCGACGCACATTGCGATTAAACAGCATTTTAAAGACGATGTGAAACCTGGGGTGTTAGAACAGAAGGATTTTATGTTTTCAGTTGTGCTTCATCAAGACATCATCTTCATCAAGATTTTCAAAATTGTCTGTTAGGCCAACAAATTGAGACAGATCAGGAAGATTTTTTCTACTGTTCTACTGTATTTGTAGGAATGAGCTGATTTTATAACAAAAGGTAAATGTATTAAACAACACACCAGATAATGATCTGAAATGTCTTCACTTTTTTTGCAAGATAATTTTACCAACATTGATACCATTGACAGTATTAAGTCTGAAGTATGATTGTGTGATGGTCCTGAGACATGCTGTGAAATCCCGATAGAGTTTAAAATGTCTTTGCAAGCCAAACCCAAAGCTTTTTTTTATCATTATCCACATAAATGTTAATGATCACCAATGATTAAGATTTGATCTGTGGTCAGCATTACTTCTGATAGTCAGCAAATTCTTTGATAAAGTCTGTGTGGTAACCTGGTGGCCAGTTTACAGTATAAAAATATTCCTTTAAAGTTCAGCAACACATCCTCTTTTGCCTTTTGGATGGGGTTCAGGCTTGTATTAGTAATTTTGGGGGGTGGACTCATTTAATATTATGTAATCATCTTGTTTCAGCCTTGTTTCTGTCAAACAGAGAACATCTAGGTTATGATCTCTGATCTATATTGACGAAAAGTGCTTTTTTTAGATAAAGATCTAATGTTTCGCAACCCAAGCCTTAAAAATTGTTTATCTGAATTGTTGTTGTTCTTATGTGTTGTTTTTATTTTATTTAAATGTTTGCAGGGTTTACTGAATTTACCAGTCCGGAGGACAGACACAGTCTCTATATTCTGATATTTAGGTGATTCTGTGTGTTGTAAATTATGTGCTGTTAGTGACATGAGACAGCTAGCAGATGGTTGGTTAAGTCAGTCTGTCTGCTTTCTGACCTGGGCCCTAGTTAGTCAAGGTTTGATGTTATTTATAGGCTATAAAATTTATAAGGCTATGTGCCATATTTCTAGATGAAAGAGCAGCCCCACACCAGGAAAGGATGGAGGCCATATCTTTTCAACAGGTCAGGTCTACCCAAAAAACTTATTCAGTTGTCTGTAAAGTCTATATTATTTTGTGAACACCACTTATACATCCAGCCATTCAGTGATGACAGTCTGCTGAGTATTTCCTCACCACGATAAGCAGGGAGGGTGCCAGAGCATATTATAGTGTCCGACATTGTACTTGCTAGTTCACACCCCTCTTAAATATTATCTTTAGTGATTTCCGGCTGACGGAGATGAACATCATTTGTGCCAACGTGTATAATTATCTTACTGAATTTACATTTAGCCAGCACATTTAAATTTGCTTTGATATCAGGCGCTCTGGCTCCCGATAAACATTTGACTGTAGTGGCTGGTGCATCTGTTTTCACATACAATCTAAACTCCTACAACTAGGGCACTTTCAACAGGTGTCTCAGTCGCCATGACTTACCGTGTATGTTGATTTGTTTTGACTTACCACGGTTGTTTAATGAGCTATAAATATGAAAAATGCAGGAGAGAAAGACACAAAGACAAACCATCTGGTTAGCATGGCGTTAACTGGGCTGTGTTATCTAGTGGGTAACAGTAAAGAGCTTGCAGTATTAGATGAATTCAATATGGCTTAATCAATACAGCAATAATTTATGTTTAAGACTTGTTTAAGTTGTCGAAGAGTAATGACGAAATTAAATGACAAAAGGAAACTATACTATACAGAGCAATACTAAGCAGATAGAACAAACACAAACCACTCGTTGGAACACAGACCACCACAGACCACAAAATGACAGTACCTGGTAGACCAGCTGATTCTCGATCTCCTTCATTTAAAGAGATTGCTAGACCATATCCACCCTACCACAATAGTTTATTCTTAAACAGGTCAAGTGGGACATATATGTTGGATGATTTGCACAATAGGATAAACACTACAAAATCTAATGGTTTCCTCATCTCTTTTTCTTGTCCTGTATGATGCATTACAGCAGATCTGTTTGTCTGCAGGTGATTGTGCAGAAGGTTCTGGTTGTTGTGGCTGTGATGTCTGTTCCTGTGCTACTGCTAGGGAAACCAATTCAAGAGTATGTCACATACAGGAGGAATAGAACCCAGTTGACAGTAAGCAGTTCCTAATACAATCAGTGAACAATCCACACATGGCCGGTTGAATGTGCATTTAACCATCCTCCCACCCCTCTATAGAGACACAGACAGCCCCTGCTGGCAGAAAATGGCTCTATAAATGATTACCAGGAGGATGTGGAGACAAGAGGAGAAGAAGAGGTGAGAGAACAGGGGAGTAGATACGGGTGATGAAGTATATGAAATGTAAAATGCTCTTTTCATCGTGTCTTGTCCTGCTGCCATTGGTTTGCAGGAGTTTGACGCCTCAAGTGTGTTTATGCACCAGGCCATCCACACTATAGAGTACTGCCTCGGGTGCATCTCTAACACTGCTTCATATCTGCGGCTCTGGGCCCTCAGTCTGGCTCATGCACGTAAGTGTGCATGTTATCTTTACTTCTGATGGGATTGCAGAGGAATGTGTTTCTCACATGTTGCTGGTGTGTGTGTATGTTCTAGAGTTGTCTGAGGTGTTGTGGTCAATGGTGATGTGGAACTCATTTCAGCAGCGAAATTACATAGGTTCAGTCTTCATGGTTGTGATCTTCGCAGCCTTTGCCATTCTGACCGTATCCATCCTGCTCGTGATGGAAGGCCTGTCTGCTTTCCTGCATGCTCTGCGACTTCACTGGTAAAGAAAAAAACACACTTCTGTTGTTCTGTTTTGCTTCTTATCATGTCTTTCATTGACAGTGTTTAACATAAACAATGTTTGTTTTTATTATGTATGTGTCATGCATTATTTTAACTTCTTATTTTATTTTACTTTATATTAGATAGATTTTCATCTGTCATTGATTTAAGGATAAAAAAGAATTTTCCATAAAAAAAATCACATTTCTGAGGTGAATAATTAGTATAAATACTTAATTATTTTCTCTGTCTCTCAGGGTGGAGTTTCAGAATAAATTCTACAGTGGCTCAGGATACAAGCTAAGTCCTTTTGCCTTCTCATCATTAATTAGCGCCTCCTCTCTCAACTGACCCCAGTGATGGACTTTTGCTGCCTGGGCCTCTTGCCTTTTAAAATATATCACTTAAGCATAATTTTTGCATTTTAACATTTAAATTTGCCGCTATACAAGATGCTTGACCTTTGAGCTCAAAAGTAAAATACTGTCTTAGAGCTGTATTAATGTTATGAATCCATATCTAGTTCTTTTTGTGGCACTGAAATAAATAGTGGAAGGTAGTCATGTAATAAAAGGTGAAAGTATTTTAGCTTATTGTGTGTGAATTTTAATAAAGTATTGAACCGTAATGGGTCAGTGGTACATTATCAGCTATTCCCTCGATAAGTATACCATTATGATTGTTAGTACCCTGTAACTTTAATTACTTTAAATTACAGTTAACACCACAAGTTTAAGTGGTTTACTACAATTATGAAATTATTTGGCAGTACAAAGTTAATAATGAAAGAATGTTTCATTGTTTCAGAAAAAATATGTAACAACATATTCCTTATCTTGGCAGGACTTTTTATTTAGCTTATTTAGTAGAAATTACAATATTTTATCACAATCGACTAACAACATAAGGTTTCAGATCTGTCATTAATGTAACTGTATTTCAGACTGCTTTCTAGTGTATTTTCAAAGTATTTTCAAAGGTCTTAATTTAAAGCATATACAAAGGGAATAATCTTTTGATCTGTTTGCTTTTCTGTTATTATTAAGTTAATTTTTAATTTAGTAAAGTTTTAATTTAAGTTGAATCACATCACTGCTTGTGAAGTCTAACAGTGGTATCGCCACTCTCATTCAATAAAGACCAGGTGTCATACAGATAATGTTCTTTGTGTGATATGATGCCATATTATGATGATATGTCCAATTGCAAGGCACATTACAGTTGCCTTACAATTGGACTGCCCCAAACACCACTCCACCCCAAAACATAAAGGATGGGGTAAATGCAGAGGTAACATTTCGGTTATGGGTAACTGACAAAACTTTCACATTAATATTAGGAATATTTTATATTGAAGAAATTACAATAATCTATAAAGACAACTCAATGACAGGCATTGCATCTGTAATGTTTCAAATGT
Organism: Yasuhikotakia modesta; assembly: GCA_036877545.1. Taxonomy (NCBI): domain Eukaryota; kingdom Metazoa; phylum Chordata; class Actinopteri; order Cypriniformes; family Botiidae; genus Yasuhikotakia; species Yasuhikotakia modesta. The sequence continues at coordinate 28,554 of JBAJNP010005198.1, forward strand.
CAAAGAAGAAATTTTTTTACTGAACATGCCACTTTATTCCCGCTATGGTCTGCAAATGAAAACTGAAAACAACTGTTCCCTAGAGCAGTGGTCTTCCTAACGTCAAGTTCACCTAATTTTGTCCAACAATATAACCCATCCCGCACTCACAATTTATACACACATTGTTCTAGCGCTCATCATAACTTTAAAGTGAAGTGAAAGGGGCAGTTGTGGCCTAATGGTCAGAGAGTTGGACTTGTAACCCAAAGGTCATGGGCTCAAGTCTCAGTCCGACAGTGACTGTAGATGGGGGAGTGAATGACCACCGTTCTCCTCCACCCTTAATACCACAACTGAGGTGAGACCCTTGAGCATGGCACCGAACCCCCAGCTGCTCCCCGGGCACTGTAGCAAAAAAGGCTGCCCACTGCTCCAGGTGTGTGTTCACTACTGTGTGTGTGCACACTTGGATGGGTAAAACTAAATTAAATGCAGAGCACAAATTCTGAGTATGGGTCACCATACTTGGCCACATGTCACTTCACTTAACTTTTAAGTTGTATAGCCATTGTATAAATAACCGAACATAAATATGTATTTGATCTTAATGTTTCTTTTGTGTTTCTCTCAAAAAGATGAGAAGGCCTACGTGCAAAAGACCATGTACTAAGTGGGCCTATGTGTAAAAGAACAGGTGTACATCAAAAACAGTATTTAAAAACAAGCATATATGTGGAAAGTACAATTGTATGTAAACAAGTCATAACAAATGTTGAAAATCACTCATATACACGTGGAACTACTACTATTTTTAAAAGATATGACAAATGAAAGACAATGAGTTATATTGGAAGCGAAATGTCAAATGAAGGAGCAAACCAAAGATGAAAGTATTGGGAGAATGCCCATTGAACATCTGGTGATAAGAACAGGGTACGCAGAGACATGCAGCATTGCTTTCTTTAATATCAACTAACTGCAAGAATTTAGAGACTGCAGTTTAGCCACAACAATAGCAGGGTTATTAGCCTCTAAAATATGATTGTAAGTTAAAATTCAACAAAATTTTACGTTGGAAAATATCATTTTAAATAAATATTATTTATTTACCTTCATTCTTTTAAACGTGATATGATCATCACCATTATGCATACACATTAGTCAAAATAGTCAACATTACAATTGAGTCTATTTTAATTGTTGAAACTTAAAATCCAAACAGAGAAAACATGTATATTGTTTAAAGTAAATAAAAAATATTCATCGCATAATATTACAAATTTTATTAATAAACAGTAATGTTACATGTTTACTGGGGAAATGAGTCTTACCTGCCACGATTGTGTACACCTCATTCTGCCTTCTCTTATAAAATGGCATCTTAAAGGGGACCTAGTGTCAAAATCAAAATTTTCTAGTCTTGACGGAAAATG
>JBAJNP010005199.1:0-29968 GCA_036877545.1 Yasuhikotakia modesta
AGCAAATACTGAGCAAAACATTTTCCTCCAGTCATTTTAGAACTTTTTCATCTCACATAACGCAGCTATTCTGTCCTGAGTTCTGAACTTCTGAAATAATTGCGACAGGAAGTTGTGCTTTCGTTGGCTTTTAAATCTGAATATGGTTTTGAATAACAAAAAGTCCTGCTTTACAAAATACTCAGTAATACATGAAAACAAGAGGGATAAAATCTCTTCCCATTTCTCCATAGTTAAAACCTCTCCTAAGAGTTCCACATGGAACTGTCCTATTTACAAACACATAAAAACTCTCTGGTTTCTGTTTGTGTGTCAGCACAAATCTGCATCGTTCCTCTTAAAAAGCCGTTTACTGTCTCCCTGAGTGATTTGTCTACCCTTTTAAACTGAGTTTGGTCAACAACAGGGACTTTCTACAAAGCCACACAACCATAACTCAATCTAAAATGCCATCTGCCTGCTCTCTTTCTTTTGTTCCATCCTTCTCCCTCACTCTCTCTGTTTCAGATGTGACAAGCGTTTTCAGCAGCATGTTGCTGTGCATATGGCCAATGCTGTTTAAAGAGACTTGTGTGCATGTCTTCATATCCTGCCATTCCATCACCTCGCTGAGGAAAAGCTGCATCCCAATGGACCGGAACGCTGCATTATTGAACAAGGAATGTTGGTGGAAGTGGAATTTTGAATGAAACACACTGGAAAAGAAATGGAACAAATACGTTTTTTTGAGAAAAAAGATCTGTGTAATTAAAGATGATGCACCAATGACTCAGTGAGATGCATTGTGGGACACAGAGGTGAACGTTTGTGATGTCTGACACTGCCACTCACAATCCGTCAAGATTGCAGAGTATCATGGCATGAATCATCTCACATGAATGTGAAATGGTAGCTGTTAATTTCATCCAGTGTGAGTGAACATCTGATACATGAACACACTTCTCACTTCTGAAAGGCAGAGATCAAGTACTCCAATTAACAGCTAAGATTCACACTCACTTCCATGAGTTTTACCTCATAAATCCTTGTTTTTCTTAACACAGAACACGTGCCGGGTCTGATCCCATCCTTTGAGTATTCTGTCTTAGAGACTAACAAATTTGTGGCTTGATGTGCCTGCTGATAATCTCATGAGGCTGTAGCTCTCGCTCTCTGTATAAACAAGTATATAAGCAAATAAACAGTGATAATGTCATTTCACAGCAGTGTCACAAGTCTCTATGGTTACCAAATAGGTCCACACAGAAAAAAATCACGACTGAATATCCTACAGTTTGTGAATTTGCTGCCTCCTAATTTGACTAAATTGTTTCTCCTTAGAAAGGTCACAGAAAGATCACTGAGGAGAAGCACTCAGCTATGCCAAAAAGCGTGCACTATATTGCAAGTATGCACTTTATTTTACCATCGAACACACTGATTTTGAGGACTTCACAATACTTTTGTAAGAAAAGTCAGGTTATAGTGGGAAAGAATTATACTGGTGTCGCTGTCAATGTGGTGCAGCTATTTGCACCTCAAACATCTGATGCAGACAGGCAAAGCTATGACAAAACATGATTTAGACATCTGTGATGTGACCTGGAGGGTATTGCTTGTGTTTCCACATTTTGTGCAGTGATGCTTTTGTGCAGATGACCTGAGTCTGATTCCGGCTTGTGACATTTTTTTCACCTCCCACTTTTCTCACTATTGCTTTCTGTCTCCGCTGTCAAAAGTGTCTATGAGTAAAAAAGGTTATATCTATATGTATTTATAGACATATACTGGTTTATGCAGGTTTTTGAGTGGAGAGAAAAGTAATCAAAATTTTTACTATTTAACCAATGTTTCATGTATCACTATTGCTGTTTTAATCTTGTTTCATGTCAATTAAAATCAATGACAAAATCAAACCAATCAAACAAATGCAGACTGTCATTTTTCTTGACATCTAAAGTTCAAAGGTCAGACATAATAAATTACAATTTCTTACTTGAAATCAACAGCCAGATATACATAATATACAGAATACATAATATCTCTCTAGCTCTCTCTCTCTCTCTCTCTCTCTCTCTCTCTCTCTTTCTTTAGTTTAGTCTCTACCAAACACTTTGATTAATTAAAAAAGAAACCACACTTCAGCATAGAGTGTTTTGTATAATACACAAATCAGGGGAATCACTTTACCTGCCAGGCCTGCTATTTAACCAACAGGGCTTAAGTCTTGACTCCTGTGACCTGCTAATACAAGCAGGAAACCCTTATAATACAAAAACACAATCAAATATGGGAACATCATGTCATTAAAGCAACAGTGTGCAAATATTTTGAAATTTTATTCATACAATTATGGTGAATGGGGACTCATTCATTTTTTTCTTTTTTATTTTAAAACTTTATTTTAAAGGGTGATATGGGTTTAGATTGACATCAGGGTGAATAATAATGACATAATTGTCTTTTTTGAATAGATTGTGCATTTAAATAATTAGAATGCACATGCAAATGCCAAACTAAAGAAATGTTAAGGCTAAAATTTAAATAAAAGTTTAAGGCTAAAAGGCAAAACTTGTGCTTGTGGCCTTACTAAAATCATTTGTGTTTGATCTACCATTCTGATAATGGCTCCTTTAACTATAACAGTTGGTGTCACACACAGATGACATCACAAATGTGATTAACATAACCTGGACCAAGTACTGGTTTAAAACAGTGCATGATATGGGCTGCACGTTCTTTAGAGGGCAGAGAGAAAGACAGCTGATGAAATATTCAACTCTAAGTCTCAGTGATTTCAGTTTCATCAAGAGAAATGATACTGAGCCTCACAATATGATCATGTTTTTAGACCTTAAATTGCAAAGGTCTGGAGCTCATTTTGGCCAGAACCGCCCACTCATACAAGAACAATCTGCCTGACACATACAGGAACCAATCACAGTCTGTTTTCCTGTCTAGAGAGAATTGTTGCAGAAACAGATAATACAACAATAATAGCCTGCCATGAAACGAAATACCAGTAAACAAATCCACAAACAATTGTATAGACAACACTGGTGTGAAATGTGTTTAGACTGAGATTAGAATTTCTGCCCATCCTAAAGTAATTAGCAAAAACTATTTTACAGATAAACCGAAAAGAACAAAGTGGAATGCAAATCTGCTTGTGAAGATCTAGTTTATTTGCTGAAAAGTTCCCTTAACTAAACCCTGAATTCCTGTCAAAGATTTGATGCCAATAACCTGGCAAAATCTGTCATCATCAAATCCACAACAGCACTTGTTACATCAAGCTGCTAGCTTGTAAACACAACTTTGTTTCCAGGTGGACTGATGAAAACTCTCTTTTACATTGCTCTTACTTCTGGAACAGCTCAAAACATATCCACTCATGTTGTGCATCTGAAGTCTACGACAGCCCAAACTTTTGTTTTGTTGAGGATTTTCAAAGCTTGTCTTTAGATTGGAATTTGGTTTCCAATCAATTCTCATAACTTTTGGACAAGTTCTAAAAAACAGATACTTTAATGTTTAGTTTGTTTTTCAGGCTGTTCAAATGACCTTGGAGTCCCTCAGAACATGAAGATTAACTTAGTCCCTATATTGATGTTATATTGACATTATTTTTTATTTTATTTAGTTTAGCACTGGTGGTTGCACAGCTAGTAAACCTGAATCAATATTCTGCACAGAGCTTTATGTTAGTCTATATTCTTAACATGATGCAACTGGCGCAGTCTCATTGCAGCTCGCTAACCATCGCATGTGGAGCAGCACACGCAATGAATACTAGCGCTGAATGCAAGTATGAATGCGTCACGTGCAACTCGGTGCTACTAATGTGCCTCCGGGAGGTCGTTTTTTCTCAACATTTTAATTTGTGTTGATCAGTATGTATGTGTGGAGAAGCAATTCAGTCAATTCTTTTCACATTTAATATAAATCTAATTTGAACATTTGTACTTTTCATAGAACAATTTACCACATCTGACCCACTTTCTTCCTTTTTTCGCCCCAGGTGACCAACATTCAATTACTTTTAAGTCTATATAAAAATTGGAAAAAGACCTTTTAGGATCAATATATGAATCCTACAAAGTGCAGATTTTTTATGATTTTTACAGGCGGCATCTTCAGACTAGATGCTCATGTGAGGTAAAAGTTATTCAAGACACTCTGTCTTTGTGGAAGAAAACTGCTTGTTTGTTCCATAAGGGCCTATTGTATTTGTAACAGAAAACATCTTTTCACACCAGGGGTGCCATGACACCAATATCTGCAGAGACGTTACAAGTTCACAGCTACAAGCTTTGCTCTGTGAAAACAATTTAAACTTGTAAAATTTTATTAAAAATCTGTGAATAATTTTACATTGTACCCTATATACAACTTGCCAAAATGTATACAAGGTACATATGCGCTCTCTCTCTCTCTCTCTCTCTCTTATTGTATCAATTTGGTTAATATGGTTAATTTGCCACAGTTATTATTTAGAGACTATGACTAGACTTAAACTTTAGATTGGTGTAGCTTTTGTCTATTAATATATTTTGCATATTTTCTCTCTCTCTAGTGTTCTGCTCTTGTAGCACATAATTGATGACTTATTTGTGCTGAGTTTTCTTTGGCTTGTTATCACAAATGCAAAGAAAACAGGTAAACTATTTCCACCAATGAAAGTGGAGCAGCTAATTTTGGCCCCAACACACTTTCCACTGTTGTCTTGTTTCTTTCATTGTTTCACAATCTGTCTTGTTTATCTCTTACCTCATTTCCCTCTCAGTGGCCCCTTTACTCCTCTCTCTCTCCTCATCTAGCTGTTTTTGTTTATCACTGTGAAACTGTAGTCAAGAGACTCTGATATATCCAAACAATTAGTTTGGGGACAATGTCGTTTGACCAACATCGACTCTAATGCAGCTATCAGAACAAATGCAAACTAGCCTTTCCCTCAAGACTTTTATCATCCGGAGTGCATCTCTATCTATCCCTTTCTTTTTTATTCTCTCTTTTTTTCCCTTACCCCCCATTTCTCTCTTTTTCAGTCCTTTCCATGTTGACTCTAGCAATGCTTCGCTTTTGTACCCGTAGCTTGAGAATGAAATTCTCTTTGCCTGGCAGAGAGCTGCAGTTAGTCTGACAGTAACACAATGCCTCTTCATTCACATCATCAAGCGCTGACTTCCATCCTCAGATGGAGAGGGAGAGAGCCAGAGGGAGAGAACAGGAGAGAGAGATGATTGGGTGGGTAATGGGAGATTGGAGCATTTTTCTGTGGACTGTAATGACCTGTTGTTTGTGGTTGTAGAGATGAGTTCACCTCGTGGTGACAAGAGTGTCTTATTGCAACACACATCACTATATGTGTTTTACAGTGGCACTCTGTATGGTATATTTTAAACCCTAACAACCTTGTTGTTTGTCACTGTGTTTTTTTGTTATAAACTGTTAAAGGGACAGTTCAGTCAAAAATGAAAATTCTGTCATTTATTTCTGTCATTAATTATGTTGTTCCAGACTGGCATTTGTCTGTCTGGTCTATCTTTTGTTTAAAGGAGAAGGTTATAAGAAGGTTTAATTTCCATCTTTCAATTAAAGTGAATAGGGACCAAGACCAGTCAAGGTTCAAAATGGACAAAAACACAGATTAACAACAGGTTACAAGCATCAGCAGTCCATTGTGTATGTTGTATTCCAAGTGTTCTGCTCCACTATAGGAGGAAAAGACATTTACATTTATTTGCTAGCAAATCCTGTTTTTAGCCTTGATCACCATTAACTTTAGCAGAGAACAGCTTAAGCGTTCTGCTAATAAGAAATCCTTCACAGGAGGAATAAAAACATTAGGGTGGGCAAGAGACTTTAATTTTTAAGTGAAATTATTCTGTTAATATATTCAAAAAGTTCCATTTATTCTTGGGTTTTAATTTATGAGGTCTAATACACCACATTTACATATACCACCAAGTTACACCCTTAGTTAGAAAAATACTGTTCCGTGAGCGTTTGTTTTTCAGTTTACTGATTGTTTTTCATTTCATTTTGAGATTAACATATCTGCATTACAGTTTTACTAGTGTGTTCAAAGTACAAGGACAAATGAACCAAACAAGCTTTACATTTCACATGAGTAAAACATATATGGGCATATTTTGCATCTCCACCATCTCCCAGGTTCCCACTGATTTAAGTGGTTTGCATCGTATGTGTCCTTTTCAAGGGTTAATCCAACTTCCAATCTATCCCTTCCGTTATCTATCTTTCCTTTTTTCCTATCTTTCTTTTGCCTGATGGAAAACGATAGATTTAACATGCTGGAAGCAAAGGGAGGGGGGGTTGGAATCTAAACTGATGAGATTTGTATTCTTTCACCATCAGAGGAGTTTGCAGTAGAGAGTGGGACCTGCATCTTGATGCTGGCTATCAGTAGATCTCAACAGCCTGTGAACCCCCGGACGCTGCCCGCGACCAGCCCTGCCCTCAAATCAACAGCACAGCCCTCCTCTCAGCTGCAGGCCTCTGAAAGGTCAGTCTGAAGACTGTTTTTTTTCCTTTTTTCAAAGAAATTAGAAAAATAAATCAGCTTGACATCAGAGGGCTTGGGTGAAATAGCGTTACTTTTTTGTTTTCTGGTTTTATTTGTGTTAAGATGACTGAGATGGCTGTATAATCATGATTTATTATGACTGCAATCAGTTCACATGGCTGTTTCATTCCCAGATTCATCGCTTTGTTCCTAAATTATGGCCCACGTGGAATTCAAAGCTGTAAACTGTATCTGTTTTGTAACAACTCAACAACTTACTTGCAGGATTGCAACAGTGAAATGGATATAGCTTCCAGTTATTGCATATGCAACCCAATGAAAAAATTACTACAAGAGAATATTATACTTATGCAGTTTTTAACTTTAGAGATTTTGTAATCTTTAATGAAAGTATCTAACTTATGTAGTTTATTCCTAACATTTATGCTGTATTAATAGCTAGGGGTCATTTGATTCTGTTATGTAGCAAATAGTGTACATTTCTTTTAGCGCACTAATACACAATAATATTGTTTACTAGAACTTAGAACTTGCAGTTAATTGTTTTAATTTAAACATTAAATACTTAAAAACTTGTTAAACATTGATTTTACTCTATCATCAGTGTTGTAGCTAAGCAACAGACCTAAACTAACCCTTCCAAATATTAGTTATCAGTAAAAAAAACAACCACGAATTAAAAAAATGAGTGTAATTAACTTTGCTGCTTTTTACAGTATTTGAACATTTCTCATTTAATATATTTATAAATGACAAAGCTCTTTCGTATGTTTTTAAAACCTTAATGACTCAAGTCAAGGTCTTTTTTAATTGTGTGATGTGATGTTTGTTTGTCCTTCCATGTCTTGAGATGCATCAAGCGAAACACATTAAAAGTATTGGCAGAGCTTGAACACGGCTTAAAATCTGGCTTTTGTTGAACAGAATGATAAGAGCAATCAGAAACATTACCAATGATCTGTTTACCTTGTGTAAATATAAGCACAATTTAGCAGTAAACTATTTTCTGCATTTAGCTGCTCAGATGTCTAGCAGTCTACCACCATTTTAATTTTCCATAAAGCTGACATGTATAATTTTAGTGCCAGAGTCACACACACACACACACACACATACTATGTTTCTGTGCTTTGTGGGGACTTTTATACTAATAGCTTTTATACTATATATTTATACCACCAACTATTCTGTCCTCTACCAACCTAATCCTCACAGAAACCTTTTCGCTTTATTACATTTTCAAATAAGTATCATTTAGTATGTTTAATTAACATTTTCCCTCATGCAAACTACTGTCTGCATATATCATTTTAATGTATGGATTTTATTGGTGCAGAAAAGTCACCACCTCATTTCATTCTTGTAGTTGATTGTTTCTGTGGAACTTCAATGGCTTCTCATTAAAGGTGTATCTATACGTTGCTAAACACGATGTGTGTCTGCATGCCAAATACATGTCTGTGTGGCACTTTTCTCTTTGACATGCTGAAGTTGACAGTGTGATTTGTGCTGCACCTTGGGGCTTCACTCAGAACACAAAGGGTGCGTCTTTCATTGCTTTTTCCAGCAGGCACTGGCAAGGTCAGCCGTCCTCCTTAATGCATGTCCAACAAAAGAGCCAATTTAGGAGCCATCAGGCCCCAACCGGCCCTCAGGCTCGCACTGCTTAACCGTTATGTATCCCATCAACTCTGTAATGGGAATGAGTCTCCGATTAAAACATTGTTTTTTCTCATCTAGGCAGCAGTAAGAGACCCATTTCTTGACACACATGGAGAAAGAGATAGAGAGAAAGAGAGAGAGACACTCACCCAGGCACACACAGCAACACACCAACGACTCCCAAACAAGTACTCAAGGCATTAAAATGTGGTCAATGGTTGATCCCAAGATAAAGAAACACATTTCTAAATGAAAATTTGATTCTGCAAACACAATTTGAGTTGCACACGCCCTGCATACTGTGAGCATGGCAACCCCACTGACTGAGTGATGATGAAAACCTGCAGCTTACACTCTTAAGCTTAACAGACATGCCCATTCAAAGATGTGAGCACTTATTGACTGCCTCCCCACAGAAACTGTCACCTGACATTTCACTAAGCTGCTGTCCAACACTTTAAAGTATTGTGTCACCTGTCATAAACAGTAATGTGCCAGAGTGGCGCCTCTTTCACAAGGTAAATATTGAGGTTTCACATGCACTGCTTCACATTAAAGTCTTCTTTAATTCTGCTTGTCCAATCAGATATCAGATATGTGACAGGCAGACTTTAATGTTTTGACATTATCATGACTGTAGGGTGTGTGAGCAGCTACAGACTAACTGAAGCTGAAGCTGTCAGGTTAGTTACTCAGATGTCCAGTATAGACACAGGAAGTTGAATTACAGCTGCTGAAATTTAAAGCGACAACGTGTGATGAAGTTTATTGATAATAAATCCAACTATATCATGCATGCACAGGAATATCAATTTTTTTCCTAATAACTATAAATATTGATTTATAATGCACCATTCATCTGCCGATTCACTAACTGTAAGCAGCCATTTGCAGTATTTTTGAAGGGTTTCTTGGCCTGGAGTGCATGTTTGTGTATCCTGTTTATATTTGACAGTAACAGGGGGTATGAATATACACTCCCACTCGAATCCTGCCAACAGTTGCTCCACGGTTGCCTCCTCTAAACAGAGACCAAGGTCAAACACAAATGTTATTGAAATGAGAGGTAGGCTGCAGTCAGAGGTGTCCAGTGACTTTGCATGTGTATTTGACATTCAAACCCATGGCTGAATCGCATCCGAATGCTGTGTGTGGTCATGGCTTCCACAGCATAAGTAGGTTTCCTAAGTCTGGTTCCTGTGCTGTGGACTAATAAATAATGGGCTAAAGGAAACAAGGGGCAAACATTACTAGTCTGTCCAACACAGCTATGTGAGGCCTATTTTTGTTTGTTTCTGTTGTTTTTCTTTCGATATTGAGTTTATGATAAACAGGGGAAAGTAAACCTTGAAAGCCCCTGTTGGCATGCCCGCCGTCCATATACAACACCCCTGCTGTGTGTCAGCGTGCTCGCCCGTCCCGTTCTGGATGCAGACAGAAGTGAGGCAGCGAGCGAACAAGGCGACCCTGCCGATGCCTGCGGAGCGCAACTCCCTCTCCTCCTCAACACCTGTCAGTCACTCTAATGGCTGTCACATGCCTCTCCTCTGTCCGGCTCTCACCTGTCATCAAGCTGTCATGAGCACATTCATGGAATGATGACGGGAATGGGAATTTGACCACAGCAAATGGGGGAAAATTCACCAGCATGTCGTTTTGTCATTTATTTATATATTTACTTTTAAATAACTTTTACAGAAAATAAAGGTTTTTGTTAAAGTATTTGTTAAACTTAGCAAGAAATCAATTTGACCTCATTTACTTCTTTTAGTAAATGCACACTATTGTACAATACTCATTTATTCTAAATGAAAACATTTTTCTATATAATCACATTGCTATATAGTCACATTGCGCCCCCTCACAACATTTTTTGGGTGACATCACGCATCCCTTTCAACTCTTCCTCTCTGAACACCTGCCTCCACTGTGTCATGTGACGCCCCTTTCACAATACAATTAATTTCTTTTAAATTAAATATCAAAAAGTCAGATTTTTTTGGAACATCACGTTTCATTCTGAAATATGTACAATTACAGAATTGAACCCAAAAGCTGTGAATGATGCTTCACTCAAAATAAAAATAGCATAAAATGTGGTATAAAATGTGTTTGTGTTTATAAGCAGTAACGTTGGTGGCCCTGGTGATTCATTTAAATCTCCCAAAATATTTAACAAAACTGTATTCACCTTTTAAAAGGCTAAATACACATCCACTCACCACACTCAGACAAACATATACAACCAACCCACCATGACCCCAGCCATGCGTATCACTCAATGCTGATTAATCAAACATTCTTTCTTCCAACACAAAGCGAAACACAAATAAAATGTGAGAGATGTAGCGCATCACCTTTTAATTGAATTGTATTCCCTGTCGTCGCTAACAGGAGCTTTTTGAGCATGTCGTGTGGGGCAAAGCGACAGACAAACACCGGCTTCCTGTTTTCATCTTTCCTTACAGCTGTGAGTTTTATAGCACTTGAGAAGTTACAAGCTAGAATCTTTCTCTGTGTAATCCATGAGTGAAAGACTTAATTTAGACTGAACCTACACTTTCATGAAACAATGTTCTTCGCTCAAAGTAAAGTAGTTTGAAGTCTCACAGGACTGCTCTCCCAGATGTGTTGACAGATGTGTGTGTGAGCCAGTGTGTGTGTGTAATTAGAGCAGAACCACAAAGCAGTTTAACTCCGGCCCCACCTGGACCCAACCTTCATTTAAAACCATCCCACTGGTGTGACAGAGCAATCTGCAGAGAAATACCTTTAAAAATACTTTCACAATTAAAAAATTAAATATATGAGCAGAGCAGCTTTGCAAGATGAAATCCCTGGTATGGAGGTAATAATTTCTGACCTTATTAAATTAATTAAACGTGTGTTTCTTATTATGGCATGAGGATAGAAACGGAAAAAGAGGAAGATTATAACAGCTACCCGTGAGACGAACGGTTACGAATGGTTGCGTGCGCTTGCACGCGCTAAACTCAGTGGCTTATTAAATCTGTGTCTCTTTCCTTGGACGACACGGTAATTGTCATACATGTCATTAAATTCAACCTGGTTTTTGCCACGCTTCACAAATACTTCCAAGCATGTGGCACGCTAACACACGCAGACACACAAACTTTACACCAGAGGCCAGCCTGTGTATTTATCCATATGGAAAATCTTTTCATTAATGTCTGCTTGTGTCAGACCTCTTTGTTTTATTCCACAATCCACAACTTATCTTCCTCTGGCTTAGAAAAGAAAGAGAGGTCAAAGAGAAATGTATTTATGATGTTTCTGATGAATAGACTGTATCTGACGTTTGTGCTCGTAATTTTACATTCATGAACTGTGGATTACCCAGCACTCAGTTAGCTCATTATAAACCAACCTACATATCTGGTCTGCATGCATGCATTTATATTAAATGAGCTGAAACGGGATATAGGTTTTGCCAGTTATCTTTTATATTTAAGTATTATTTAGTATATTTAAGTATTGATGCTGGGGTTCAGAGTCCCTATAGCTGTCATCACAATAAAATTACTTATCCATATATTGTGCCAAACCAGTATGACTGACTGACTGACTTTCATAAAATAGCAGAATGAAAGTAGTAAAATATTTAGCAGGATACTGTTGTATTTTTCTATAGTTGTGGTCACTGTTTCCTTTGATTGTGTGAATATAAAGAAACAGGATATACATACACACCGCTTTGGACCAAAATGAACATTTTATTTTACGTGTGCTGTCCCTTTAAATCTAACATTATCTATACCATGAAATTATTCAGTGAGTCGCACACACACACGCACACACACACACACACACACACACACAAATGCAGAGCTCCTTCGTGACATTGGGGTTTAATGATGGTTTGTGGTAAACTAAAGTCCCTCTTTGCTCCTCAGCAACACAGAGGAATTCGAATTTCAGGTTAATTAAAAGTCAATTATCACGAATACAACAATAATTCATTCTAAAAGTATATTTGAATTAATTATCGATTGAATTAATTAAGATGGGGGATAATTAAGCAGTGGTTCATAATATATGCTGTGTGTGAAGAGAGAGTCAACATGGAGAGGAACTGTGTGTGTGGGCAGAGATGCAGACTGACAATAGGATGCAGAACATCCTCGTCTTTGGTGACAAATAACATTGTGAACAGAATGAATTTTGGGTAGGTGGGTGTTTGGGGGGGGGGGGTAGGGGCGAGGGTTAAAATGGAGTGAGGCAACAAAACAGAGAGACAGACACAGAGAAAGACAGAGTTGGAGAGTTAACTCAATTAGCCAAAACAATCTGCACCTCACTCCTGCCCTCAAAACACACCAAACACAAACCCGTCTAATGGCTGCTTTAGATGACAAATGACCCTGCCAGAGCATTTGGGGTCTGCATGGGAAAGAACAAATAACAGATCAGAGGATTCATGCAGTAACAGTCTGTGCCCTGTAACAGCTGCTAACCAATCTTCTCCCATCCCTGTTTTTTGTCTTCATCCATTCCTGTCACGATTTGGCTCTGAAAAACAGCACTATAATTTTGGCCTTATTCACATGCTGTCCTTAATACTTTGAGACTTTAAAAGTGCCTCCCAGCAGAAGCGGCTGCATATGTTGAAGTGGAAAGTAAATGCAGAGGAAAATTTGCAAACTGTACGATGCCAACCGGTGTCAGGACTGTCTGAGGCCCTTGGTTTTTTTATAGCTGCTGGAGACATTTGCTTTCACTAGTCCACCTGCCAAAAAACGACTCAGGAAATAAGGCGGGACTCTAGTTTCTTGGGACTTAGAGTGGTTCCGAAATATAGAGTAGAAAATAGTGGTTTCTTTGTGTAATGAGTGCTTTGAAATGTGTGCGTGTGTGTGTATATTGAAAAGCTCTATACAGTATAATAGATTAAAATGACAAAAGAGTGTTTTAATGACAGTAAACAGCTGGCTAATAAAACTACAGTAAACAGATTAGTGTGACACTGGCCATGTACACACAGGCTTTCACTATTTAAAGGAGTGACATCTGAATCACATGACTGGATTAACTTTAAAAATGCTGTAGTAACAGTTACATTTAGATTGAAACTGTGGGGTGGGGCATTTTTAAAAGCATCAGAGATGGTGTGATGTATGCAAATGACAGGAAAAGAGGTACAAGTGTCACTCACTCACAGATTTAGTGTTTTCAGCTGTAGTTACTCTAACCAGCCCTCCTGTCTGTAAGTAACTTGTGCATTACAGTTAAACCACGCATTAAAATGATCTCTTTAGCTCTCATAACCAAAAAGTTGCTTTCATAACAAAAAGTTAAAACTTTTTTTCTGAAAAAAAAACACTTTTTTGTTAAAAACTTTTAATTGCTGCATGAATCTGTTTTTTACTCTGGTCAAAAATATCTAACACCAATTGACATTAACTGCTGGCATTTTTGTTTTGTTGCAGCATGAAAACAAACCGGTGCTACAATTATCACCATGTCAATCATCATAATTTCAGAGTGACTCCTGTATTACAGACACACAGAAAAATTCATTTAAAGAAAACACTCCCCATTTAAATATGACTCCTGAAACTTGCCACTGTGTGTTAAACTGGATACTAAAACTCATAAACAAAGAACCATCTAAAAAAATTACTACATTCTGTAAGGTGCATACAGCCAAGAAGTGATTGCATAACCCTATTAATAAAAAGCTTGATGTGACTCCAATACAAACTTTTTGCTTTATATTAAAAAAAAAAACAAGAGAATTGAAATTAAAAAATTCATTTTACTTACAGGATGAGACTGTTGTAATCCGCAAGGGTGCAATGATAGCTAACCAACGCTGGAGCGCTCCATACGAATAAAGACATTAAAACTTTAAATTCTAGAATGGGCCTCGTGGGATATAGGAAGGGGGTGGATATCTGTCCTGTTGTGGTTTTGCTCTTCAGTTATATAATTGACCGCACATTAAGGTGATTCATTGCAGCTTTCTTAGCTGAATCGAACGCTTATTTCCGGATACTGGAGAAATAGATCCTACCTGCTGCTCTCATAGGGTGGAAATGTTAGCCTTTTCTGCTTTATACCACTTGAGTGCTTTAGCTCCACTTGGTTCTGACTGCGCTGAAGGGAGGGTTATACTGCTAATTGAGTTTGAAATGCACTCAGTTTGTGGTTTGATTAGACACCCCATAGGATCCACATATTTTTCTGTCTCTGTGAGTGAACAAGGGCATCAACAGGAAGGATTCAGGAGCTGTGTGCAAATCCTGTATAGACGCGTAGGTGGCAGTTTGTTATACTGCCATTATATGAAAGAGTCTGACTTCATGGAGGTAAAAACACTCAATTCTGACTAATGAATTTACAGTCTTAAAGAGAGAGTTTGTCTATCTCTCATCCTGCATTGATAGAGTTTTAGATTAAAAGACTTATTTTTTTAAATTTGCAGTTCATAACTTTTCCCAAATACCAACTTTTTTAGAGAATGTATGCATTTTTATTTTTAGGCTGGTGTATTTACAGACTTGTATTGGATATTGGAAATATAGTTTAAGTAAACAAAGTTGTTATTTAGATTCAAAGTAGATTGGAAACAGCTTGTTCTTTTATGAGCGCGTAAGGAGTATTTTGCAAAACAAAACAGACCACAGTAACAACCTGTACAAAACAGATCATTAGAATTAGCTTTTTCTTGACCTTTTTGGGGCATGTACATTGACATGCAGCCATTGGGGTTGAAAGTTTCACTCAAAATCCACCTTGTAAGAAGCAAACTCCACAAGACCATCTAACACAACTCAAATACCAAACACCACATTACATTTTCCTCATGACTGACCACGAGCACAGATTCAGACACACGCTGGTCTTCACCCAGTCTCTGAGGGACAGCTACATATTTAATAAGGCTTTTGGACTGAAAACAATCCCCCTGTCAGCCAGCACTTTCTGTCCCATCTCATCCTGTCACCGCAGTGTCAGTCTCACACATACACACACATCCATCCATGTGCACGCTACAGATGAAAAGGCCTTCCAGGCCACAGACACGCACCAGAGGGCAACTCTGGGATCAGTCAGACGTCCACACACGCAAAGTCACAAGCAGGGTTGACACCATATATGGCCAATAGATATTAAGATGTGAGAACAGAAGTCTTTTGGTAGCTCACAAAACTCAGGCAGAAAACACAAGAAAACTGTTTCTGTGGGAAAAATAAGGCAAACAGGATTGGAAAACTGTTTTTGTTAGATGTTCCACAAGTTTCTAGATCTTGTAAGATGATCTGGTTTCCTGTCCCATCATGCACCTGATGAGAAACATGATGAGAAATATCCTTTACAAACCAGATTTTTCCATGAGAGATTAATACAATAATATTAATGTTATCCATGAATTTAAAATTTTAAGGGGTGTACTTGCAGTAGACTTGCAAAGAATTACATAATTTATTTAGTAAGTTAATTACAGCTCATAAAAACTCTATTTGCACTGCACACTTCAATAAGTTAGGGTGCATAGCGTTCCTAAATATTTATTAAATAATAACTGTTTGAACTACAATGTTCTTGAAGAAGTAATGAAGAAAATAAACAACCAACATCGACAGTGACGTTAAATACTTTGAATTAGTTTCTTAGTAAATTTTGGAATAGTCTCAAACTCACTTACTTTTTAAGGTTATTACTTTTTAAACTTTTAGAGGTGATAAAAATATAAAGAGTGACCGACAGATTGATTCCAATCGGCTCCAAAGCCGGTATGTTTAGGGGAGGGGAGATAATCTGATTCTCATATTCAAATCACTGTTTGTCCATAAATCTTGAAATATTCATGAAAATCTGAATGTATGCAATCCCTCCGGCACCCTGAAAGCGTACAGTCGAGTGTGTATGCCAGTGGCTCGCCAGAACTTGATTTAGAAAATCTCTTTTTGGAAGCGATTCATGTTTATGCTCCACTAGCGGTGAGATTCTTTCTGGCACGGCACCGTTTCAGACACTTTAAACGCGCCTTTCTTCGGGGAGACTCGACTCAACCATGAAACCTTACGAGCAGAGTGATGCCGCTGTTGGACGCTAGGGGGCGCTCAGACTGTTCCTGTGACGGCTCCCTGTTCCACACTGGAAGTTTGCTACAGTGGATTCTGCCTTAGATGGAAAAAAACATGACATTTGGTTGCCGGCTGCCGAAGAGCAGGTCAGTTTCCAACAGTTTCATTGGTTCGTGCCATTTAGGTTTAAGGCATAAAAAACACAAATGATTCGGTTTGAGACATTTGATTTCAGGCATCTGGTGACTGTTAATAGGATCCGAGACATCCAAGGACGTAAAATATCGGATGAAGCAAAATTTGATCACTGCAATATTGCATAGTTGTTGCACAAGCACGTTCCTACCCAAACTGGCGTCAGGGACTGTATTTCATTGCATCAAAAAACTGTCCAGATGCAACAACAACGCATTTGCTTAAGTTAAACCAGCAAACAAAACCGAAAGGATGCGTCTTATTGAATTACAAAGATGAGATACAAGTGCAGGGAATTGCTGCAGATTTTTTGTTTTGTGCGCAATTGCTCATATAAACGTGACCGGCAGCCGCGCTACAGGTTCGTTTTGGCAGCTAGGAGGCGCGTGTAGCTCGCGCTGGGGAAACAAACTGGAGAACAACGTTTAAAGAGGAAGACACCGGTTGAGATGCGTGTACAATCGCTATATATGCATCGCATATATGAATACAACAAAGTTCATTAAACGGGGATGTAAAAGTTTTCATTTCTCATTTAGACACTCCACATCTAACTCTGGATGTAAAAGTTATCCGCCTTTTCCAGACAGTAAGCTGTAATAAATCGCTATGCTTCTCTATTTTTAACATTAAGTTTTCTGCTGAAATGTATTCAACCATCACGCTTCCGTCTGACTCCCAAACAAACTCATCAGCCATTCAATCCTTATATCCAGAAATCCCGCAGCTCCGACCAGGGGGTGTGTCTATCCGCCACCGGGACGTTTGACTGACGTGTTGCATATCAAATAAAGCTGCAGCTTTGCTGGTGTCGGCTGATCTCATTGGTTGGCGAGGGGAGGGTGCTGCGGGAAAACCGAACAGCTAAGCAGTGGAGCTTCAGTACTGTGCCAGCGGACACCGCCGGAGCGCATCTGATGTACCGGGACATTGCAGATAACAGGAGAAAAAGGAAACATATTAACAGAGACTGTGGCGCTAATATAAAATGCATTTGTTTAAGTAACTTTTTGGATTATGAAAATGTGTTTTATCACCCAGAAAATCGTGTTACACATATGAAGAAGTATTAGTTTAATGAAATGTGCACTTCGCTGCGACTCTAAAGCTTGCTCGTGGAGGTACACGGAGGGATTTGCCTTGGGAAATCATTTCTGTGTTGACCAGCAGACAGCATGGTTTTGACTAAAAGGCCCGTTTAAGGAAAGATATTACCCTTCAACCAAAGCCTTACGCACACCTGGTAGCCTTGCCTTGAAGAAGTGGGTGATGGTTTTCCTGCGCGCACCGCGGAGATAAAACATTCCAAGTGTCCTTTCCGGAGTGGAGATGTTTGTGTTTTTGCTCCTGCTGTGTCTCGCGGATGGGGTAGTTTCGCAGATACGTTACTCTGTGCCCGAGGAAGCGGAGCATGGCACGTTTGTGGGAAATATCGCAGAAGATTTGGGACTGGACCTTACTAAACTTTCATCCCGCCGTTTTCAGGTGGTGCCCAGCTCGCGGACGCCGTACCTGGAAGTAAACTTGGAGAACGGGGTGCTGTTCGTGAACGAGAAAATTGACCGGGAGCGCATCTGTAAACAGAGCGCCAGCTGTTTGCTTCACCTGGAGGTGTTTCTAGAGAACCCGCTTGAGCTCTTCCGTGTGGAGATAGAGGTGGTGGACATAAATGACAACCCGCCAAGCTTCCCGGAGACGGACATCACCGTGGAAATATCCGAGAGCGCGACCCCTGGTACTCGCTTCCCTCTGGAGAGCGCATTCGATCCGGATGTCGGTAGTAACGCATTGCGCACCTACGACATCACCAACAACAACAACTTCTACCTAGACGTACAAACGCAGACGGACGGTAACAAATTCGCCGAACTGGTTTTGGAAAAGCCACTGGATCGGGAACAACAGGCGATGCACCGTTATGTTCTCACGGCCGTGGATGGTGGCCAGCCTCCTCGGACAGGGACAGCACTGCTTGTGGTCAGAGTGCTCGACTCGAACGACAACGTTCCTGCGTTTGATCAGCCGGTGTACTCGGTAAACCTGGCCGAGAACGCACCAGTGGGCACGCTTGTAATCCAACTTAACGCTACTGATTATGATGAGGGCCCGAACGGAGAGGTAATTTACTCATTCAGCAACCACATCTCAAGCAGAGTGAAGGAACTGTTCGATATTGATGCTCGAACGGGCCGAATAGAGGTCAGAGGTGAGGTGGACTTTGAGGAAAGCAGCCTGTATCAGATTTATGTTCAAGCAAAAGATATGGGACCAAATGCCATACCCGCGCATTGTAAAGTTTTGGTGAAAGTGACGGACGTGAATGACAACGCTCCAGAGATCATTTTCAGCACCGTCACGGAGTCCGTGAGTGAAAACGCAGCCACGGGTACCGTCATCGCGCTGCTCAGCGTCACGGATAAGGACTCAGAAGAGAACGGACAGACCCATGTGGAGATTCTTGGCGACGTTCCTTTTAAACTAAAAACCTCTTTCAGAAATTATTACACTATTGTAACAGACGGTCCTCTCAACAGAGAGAAGGTAGAGTCGTACACTGTAACCGTGGTTGCGAGAGATAAAGGAGTTCCTTCTCTGGCGACCAGCAAATCAATTAAAGTGCACGTGTCCGACGAGAACGACAACGCGCCCACTTTTACGCAGTCCGTCTATGACGTGTATGTGACTGAAAACAATGTGCCCGGTGCTTATATCTACGCTGTCAGTGCCGTAGACCCTGACGTGGGACAAAACGCTTATATAACTTACTCCATAGTGGAGTGTGAGATCCAGGGTATGTCCGTGGTCACATATGTGTCAATCAACTCGGAGAATGGTTACCTGTACGCTCTCAGATCATTCGATTATGAACAACTGAAAGACTTTAGCTTTATGGTTCAAGCCAGAGACTCAGGAAGCCCTGAGTTGTGGTCCAACGCCACCGTAAATGTGATTATAGTGGATCAAAACGATAACGCACCGTCTGTAATTGCGCCTCTCGGAAAAAATGGCACAGCGCGGGAGCCCTTGCCGCGCTCTGCTGAACCGGGCTATTTGGTGACGCGCATTGTCGCCATGGACGCAGATGATGGAGAGAACGCGCGTTTGTCATACAGCATACAGCGGGGCAACGAGAATGGGATGTTCCGAATGGACTGGCGCACCGGAGAGTTGCGCACGGCCCGTCGGGTATCCGCTAAACGAGACCCTCAACAGCTTTACGAGCTGCTAATAGAAGTAAGAGATCACGGACAGCCGCCCATGTCCTGCAGCGCGGTGGTGCAGGTGATACTAGTTGACAGTCTCGTGGAGGGCCACAGCGGAGAGCGCGGCTCTGCCAAGGCCAAAGACGCGTCACTTGACTTAACACTCATTCTTATAATCGCGCTTGGCTCGGTCTCCTTTATCTTTCTCCTGGCCATGATTGTGCTGGCTGTGCGCTGTCAGAAGGACAAAAAGCTTAACATTTACAGCACCTGTCTTGCGAGCGACTGTTGCTGCCTCGTTGGCTGCGGGTCGTGCGCATCGGGCGGCTGCTGCGGGCGTCAGGCCCGAGCCGCCCGGAAAAAGAAGAAGCTGACCAAGTCGGACATCATGCTGGTCCAGAGCACCAACACAGCCAACGTGAGCGTGGCGAGCGCCGCGCAGGTGCCCGTGGAAGAATCGGGTAGCTTCGGCTCACTCCATCAGAGCCAGAATTACTGCTACCAGGTCTGTTTGACTCCAGAATCGGCCAAAACGGACTTGATGTTCTTAAAGGCCTGCAGCCCGTCGCGCAGCAACGATACCGAGCACAACCCGTGCGGGGCAATAGTGACCGGCTATACCGACCAACAGCAGCCAGACATTATATCCAACGGCAGCCTGCTCTCAAATGAAGTAAGAGAACTTCTAAAGCTTGTTTAGAGGACTCAGTTATAGGCTGGGCTTCATGTAATAGACAATAAGTTTTAGTTACATTTTACTCCCAAAGTTGTTTGTAAGAAATTTAGGTTTAAATTATTATTATTACTTATATAGGATATTGAATAATGGTATACAGAAAACCATTATGGTATGCAAATACAGTCTGTTGTTTTACATTTGTATGTTTTAATTGTATTTAAATAAAAAAACAATAATTATATTAAAATACCAAAAAACAAAAATATTTCCCTTAAAGGCAAACAGTCTGTTAACTGTTGCTTGCTGAAAACGGAGACAAATTGTACAACTCTATATCAATACTGATATTATCGTCTGGTGCCCTGTATTACATGAATGACTCATGGTTGAGTGTAAACATAGTGAATTACAGAACAGATAGATTTGCATGTTTGTGAAAAGCTCCCTGGGTTATAGTGCATTAGACATGCCAGTCACGGTGTTGCAGAGCCCCACAAGAACAAAGATTCGTCTATAGTTGAATTCTGCTGAATAGCAGCACAGCCTAATGATTTTGTCTGTCCATAAAATCCCTGTGATGCCTAGTGAGTGAAATTTAAGCTGTTGTTTTATTATAACTATTATAAATTACTAGGTATTTGTTTTAGTTCCATTGTACATCTTTATTATAACAGATGTTGCTGTTGGGCCTATTTCAAATCAACCTTTCTCTTGCAGACAAAACACCAAAGAGCAGAGCTCAGTTATTTGGTGGACCGACCAAGACGTGTTAATAGGTAAACACTGATGGCCACACCACATGACAACTAATACTTTTCTCCCTAAACACTTTTGTTTGTGTTTGTTTAAAGCCCAGAAACATTTAACCAATCACATACCAATTTACCAATCACATTGCAACTTAACCAATCACATTCCAACTTAACCAATCATTCCAATTTAACCAATCACATTCTAATTTAACCAATCACATTCCAATTTAAACAAGCATATGGAAACCATTTTAGTCTAAGCATTAAGCATTTGGCATTGCTGTGAACTCTAACCTTCTGTCCCTCCTCAGCTCAGCGTTCCAGGAGGCAGATATTGTGAGCTCAAAAGACAGCGGTCATGGAGACAGCGAGCAGGGAGACAGCGACCATGATGCCATGCACCGCGGGCATTCCTCGGGTACGTCTACGGAAGATTATTTTCTCCTTCTCTTGCTTTGTTATTGGCCAGTTCCTGTAACTCAGAGCATACAGCACTGTGCTAACAGTGCTAAGGATAATGCTAGTGTTCCTCTTAGCTGCACTGTAGGCAATTGTGGACCAAAGCATCCACCAAACGCATAAAAACTATCAAAGTTTTACTGAACAGCTGTTGTTTTCAGTATTACATTAGAGAATAGTTTAAAAATGATTGGTTAAAGTAATGAACCAGAAACAGTGAACATTGAATAGAGAGCATGTTTAGGCCTATGTCTTCTAAATGGCACACAATAAGGATGTGTATTGTACACACAATAAGGAAAACCCTAATCAAGTTAAGATTTAGGCTTGGAAACCTAGCAGAAATATTTCAGACTGCTGAAGCTCTAGATATGAATGGATGTGGACAATTTGGGAACAGACCTAGCACACAACATAGAGCCATTATTCCTGAACACTTCCTGATAACAGGGATTTTCTGCTGTGCAGTCACCCATTCACACACATGATGGAATGATGGAATTCACATCAATTGAAACGGTTTGTCATCCACTATGTGGGAACAGGGCCAAATAGGTTGAGCAGCAAACAAACAAGCATTTCATTGACTGTGTGTGACCCCTCACCCCCACTAATCTTCCACCCTGATCCATTTTTCCACCCTGTCCACACCTTTGCAAAACCACATGTGGCGCCCTTTCATTTTCCTATGATGCAATGAAAGCACTGCTTAATTCCCAAATGACACTTGATGTGTCTTGTGAAGTTGACTGTTTAATGTAATTATGACACAGATGAATACAACTAAAAAGTTGCATCTTATTATCATTAATTTTTCTTCGCTTGAGCATATGTCCTCGACTGTTTTTCCAATATGCACCATATGCTGTGGCTGGCCATTCAGCTGGACTCCTTCAGCTCTCATTTAGCCATTTTTTGCTCAGTAAAACATTAGATTAAAATCAAGACTTTTTCCAAACAAGGTCAGTTAAGCCCATCTGCTTTTGTTGTCGCAGGCAATAAAAGGACATTTGCCTTTAAAGGTAAAGCTATATAGGGAACAAAATCTGTTGGTTTTTTTTCCCATTCGTGAGCATGCTGTCCTCACTAAAATTAATTGTTTTGCTGCATACCATCTTCCTTAATTAAGATAATTGAAAGCACCGTTTGGTATGCAGACTTGGAAAGCGTTCGCAAGCATGCATTGTTCATTTTAATGAGAATTTGCAAGCAACTGTCTTCATCCTTTCAAATGCATTTTAGACAACTTGCTTCCTAACCAATTGCTTTTTATGGCCTTTTTGAAAGAGAAAATTTTAGTCAGCCAAGTGCTTAAAGGTACAGCCCCCCCCCAAACATGAGCATTATGTCAGTAATTACATAACCATATGTAGTTCAAACCTCTTTGACTTTCTTCCCTATGTGGAACTAGAAAGGTTAAGCATACTGTGTTCATTCTTCATTCAAGGGAATGAAATCTGGGGCTATCAAGCTTCAAGATAACACAGAAGCACAATATCAAAGTAAAATATTAAAATAATTGTGTTCATTTGTACAGTATTGCACAGTATCTTTTCAGTGACTCAGGTGATCAAATTTACAAACCTGGTCTCAATAAACTGGTTCTAAGTCTCACTAAAGCTCTCATTAAGTGTTCCTATAGCTTAACTGGTAGAGCAATTAGAGTTAGCACCGCAAAGGTTGTGGGTTCAATCCCAGGGAATGCAAGTACAGATAAATATGTAAACCTGGAATTCACTGTAAGTCACTTTGGATAAAACCGTCTGTCAAATGAATAAATGTAAGATCTAATGGAGAACATTTACTTTATTGTAATTTTAGACTTGGTTTCACAGAGAAATAAAGTCACACCAGTTTGGCTCAATAAATAATGGCAGAATTTTAATTTAGAATGTACTAAACCTTTAAAGCGTGTCAACATATGAAAACCCAGTCAAGTCACCTTAACCAGATTAAAAACAGTCTGAGATAAGCACACGGTAATTTGTTCTCTAATGCATGAAAATGCATCTGTAACACACACTGGAGCACCTCAGAGTGTCTGACAAACCTGAGTCATTTCATTCCACTTTTATTTCTTTTATCCTGATGATCTGCCACGTCGCAGCACAATCCCTCATTTGAGTTGCAGGTCATGTACAGAATTCAGAACAGCTCAGTGATCAGTAATTTATTTTCAGGCTGATGCATAACAATTAGCAAATGAAGGTTAGCGTCAGATCCAATGCCTTACAGAGCTTTAGCTTGGAAAGAACCAACGCAAATGTTTCAATGGATCATTTGTTTTAAAGTCTATTGCTGCATCTTATACTTTCGTAGCATTTTCTTCACACTTTGCTAAGCGCCATCGTCTCAAATAGCTTCATTGTATTTTTGCATGTGTAAAATGACACAAACTGAGTGTTGGGTGTTCTCGTGGCCTTTTGTAGCACAGAAGCTTTATATCAGCGAGAGAGTGTAGAGCATCGCATTTTCATCAGATCTGACTTTTTCTTGCAATATTGAACCGTAAGTCAACAATATAATTACTTTTCCAATTCTTCCACTGAAAAAGGACACTGGATGAGTACAGAGAACAATTAATTTCAGGAAATGTCAGGAAATATCAAGATGTCTCCCTCCGATTAAACTATGAGGAAGTGTCTTATCTTACGCTTTTAAAATACCAAACTCGCTCCCTTTTATCTCAGATAAACACAGAGGACCTTTGTTCACGGACTGTGTCTGTAACAGGGGTGTCTAACACAGGGTTGAGGGCCAGATTTGTTTCACAGTAATTGTTGGATTTTGATGTACCCAGAGGAGAGTGTACAGCGTGTTTAACACACCCCTGTGGAGCAAACAAAGTCCAAAAGACAAATTATGCTGCTTTAGCTAGTATTGAGGTAAACAAAATGTACAAATTACATTTACCAGAGCTGCAGATTGCATGCATATGAGAATGATAATTAGGGAATATTTATCAAACAACAGCTTTGATGAGAAAAAACGGTTTAACAATGCTCTTAGCTGGATAACTGTAGTAGTTTTAATAAGCTAACTAAGCACAAGCATTAACAACATGACAGCTTAATGCACTGAATAAAAATACTTGTATATAATAATTATTCAGTTATATTGAATATTTATTCGGTTACATTATTCATATATGTTGCAGCTGTAAGTTATAATATATATTTGTGGACCAGAATGAGATCATTTCTGGACTGTAATTGGGCCACAGCCCGTTTTTTGCATCCCTGGTCTGTAATGTTTAATTTCACTGGGGATTGTCATAGGTAGCTACTAAAGTAGTTTAATGCCCAATCTATTAGTTGCCTACTTATACAGTCCTACAGTTTTAGGGTCTGTAATTAGGAGGGTCTTACCAAACCCGGTACTAAGTACGTTGTTTGCATATAGCTCCAAAGGACTGTAATCCTCTTTTAAAAACCCAAAGTCTATGTATGCTGACCTGTCTCCTGTCTGAAGGGCTAGTCTGAGGATTAGCTAGGAACAACCCCCTTACACACACACACACCACAAACTCTGCTTGTTTTATACCTTTCACATCTCTGCTTAGTACTGCTTTGAAAATGGCACTTCATTAATCCTCAAACTGTAATTACTGACTGTTTCAGACATGGGACTTTTAGACACATGAGCTAAAGGGAATTTAAAAACGTTCACCTCTCTCTCTTGTTCTCAGACGTACACAGTCAAAACAGCATGGCTTACACCTGCCGGGGTGCTGGCGGGGGTAAAAGATGCATGCAACTGTCACGCAAAAACTAACAGGATCTGCACCCTCACGCCAGCTTTAGCTGTAGCGCTCTCATAGCATTAGCTTCTCAGCTTTATGATTTGTGAGGTCCCCTGCCTTTGGATATTAGTAACAGCTTTCTTGATTGGATTAGGAAGGAGATGCTGCACCAAACAAGCATAGCGTGAACCAAACGTGACCTGCTACAATGATGTTGAGGTTATTTTTACCTTATTGAGATTGAGGTTCTGCTTGTTTCAGTTTTTTAATTGAGAGAACGAGAAGGAAACAAAAGAAAAAAGAGGGGTTTGACCGTTATAATACAACCGTTCATCCTCTAAAGGGGAGAAAGAGATAGAATTTATCTGCCAGCTTGATGTCTTAACATTTTACCTTTGATGTCAATCAGAAAGAGAGAGCCTTTAGATTACAAGCAGATTACAGCCTTGACTCCATCCACTCAGTGTGTGCATGTTCCCCACACGATCTTTGATCAGGGTCGTTTGTAATTTGAAAGAAAGACAAGAACGGCCCAATCTTTTCACGATTAGCATGTCAAGCGCCAAAGACAATTCATGCACACGGCTTCTCATGTTTTCAAAGTAAATGACATGTATTACATTTCTAAATTTACATATTTCCAATGCTTGATTAAGTCTGAAAAGATGCCGGTTAACTTCAGCCCCCCAACACGTTCTGATTGGTTGAATTAATGCGCCATGTGGCGGTTCAATCAAGAGAATGATTATGAACGTTATACTGTATATTTCATACATATGTATGATTTATTTTATTTCCGAATGTAGTTCTGGCTGAAAGAAATGATTGTGTTAACTCATCCATACACTCTCAGTGAGACCTGCTCTACATCTTTCACAAACCCATCCACCCACACAGACAATTAAACACGAGCTAACCTCTCTCTCTGTTCGTCCTCACAGGAGCAGACCTGTTCTCCAACTGCACAGAGGAGTGCAAGGCCCTCGGCCACTCAGATCGATGCTGGATGCCAAGTTTCATGCCCACCGAGGCACGACAGGGCGCCGATTACCGCAGCAACCTGCACGTGCCGGGCATGGACTCCGTGCCCGACTCTGAGGTATTTGAGGGCGAGACCTTGGCGGGCGATCAATCATTCTCCACCTTTGGCAAAGAGACGCAACACCACCCCAACCAGATGCACCAACATCACCAACATCAACACCACCTCAATGCTTCCACGCTAGAGAGGAAAGAGTTCGATGCACTTCTGTGTAACTCTCGCATGCCTTACAAAACCGCCTGCCTGTGTGAGTATCTCAAAAAAAGAGAGCGCTTCCTCTCTCTTGATCTGACCAAAAATATTCCAAATTAAAGGCTTCTGGCGTGAAGTGCTGCTGAATTCTCCTCTAAAGACTTTTAAGCTCTCACACTTCTGCTCTCTTTCATCCATCACCATCTTTCCATCCTTCATCTGATCTTCATCTAGCTGTTCTTGTCTTACACTCTTAAAATAAAGGCTCTAAAATTGCAACAGAATTGGTTTTTACAACCTGATGCAATATCAGAACTTTCCAACTCCAAAAGGAACTTTTTATTCTCTAGTTTAGTCTCTCTAAATCAGAAACCTCTGATGTACTGGCGCCTTAAAAAAGCCTGGAGGGCTCAAATTTCCTGGTAACAGATGAGTCAATATGCTGATCTCAAAAGAATTATGTTGCCAATTATGTCTAGAACATTATACAGTAAAAACTGTTCTGAAGTTTGTTTCTGAACCAAATGTGCTGCAACAAAAGACCTTTATTTTAAAGAGTGTATGATTATTGTTTTTACTTGTGACACTGTCTGTGAAATCCAGGCTACAGCCTCACAATCTAATTATAAATTTAGAAACACTGGTGTGATTTTAAACTGTGACATGGTTCTAATTGGTCAAAATATGAAAATATGAAGATTATTTTTTGTAGAAAACATGTTTTATGTAGAAAAATGACAAATAAATGACTGTAGCTGTGCTTTTACAGACAGAGTCACATTTGTTTACTCATGTTCAAAAATACATTATTTTAGACAATTAAACAATTATGCTCTAAACATGCAGTTTTACAGCAAACATTCTTAGTTTTTGTAAATTTCAAATTCCAGTTGTGGAGGCCCTGTTGTCAATTTGAAGTGTAAGATTATTTTAATTATAGTTACTTTGCATATTTTGCT
The DNA here is from genome assembly GCA_036877545.1 of Yasuhikotakia modesta. NCBI lineage: Eukaryota > Metazoa > Chordata > Actinopteri > Cypriniformes > Botiidae > Yasuhikotakia > Yasuhikotakia modesta. The sequence continues at coordinate 27,466 of JBAJNP010005199.1, forward strand.
TGGAAGGAATTTTTAAAACATTGTCAGATATCTGTGGTTTAAAATGCTTAAAATTATTTTGTGAAACAGAAAGATTAAAAAAGCTACAAACTGCCAGTTGTTTTGCACGCAGGCAGGAGATATATTTGGCCAGTGAGGGCAAATATCAGTTCAAAAATAAGAACACTCAATTCTTCAGTCATTGAAATATTATTGACTGCTTTTTAGGTCAAACCTTCACATCCATCTCGGGGGATGTGTGTAGGTGGTGCATTAAAGTTTGAGGAAACGCTTATGATTTGTAGGCAGCAAGTTCCTCATCAAAGCTTAACTCAACACCTTATGTGTTTGGCTGTCTCAAAAACATGCTTTAATAAACTGTCTTTTTCCTTTTTTAGCGCGGAAAAGGATTTGCTAGCTCTTTCCGTGTGGACATACCAGAGAAGGCGTGATTTTGCACAATCAGTGAAACTGATGGAAAAGTGAAAAGCGTCAAGTTTCCAGACTGTATTTCCAGAGGTGTCAGATCGCTCATTCCCAAAGGCGTCCGAGTCTCCGATCAACAAACTTGATGAACGTTTCGGACTCGCAGAGCTAGACAGAACTCCAGACGGCCGGACATAACATGCCTCTCAGCAGGACTGAGACAGAACGGAGGACAAAATGGGACCTTTACAAAAACATGGAGGATAGGAAGAAATTCCAAGGGGAAAAACCGGAGGATGGCTGTTCCTCTCGGGTTCTGTGTGTGCCTGTTTACAGCACTACTGTACATCTGAAAAAAACAGAAATAAAAACTTGAATGATGAAGAGACCACCAACGAAAACTACAAAAATGGAGATATATTCACTGAGCCCTTTAGTTGTTTATGTACACACACACCACTGAAAAGCCAATTGTACAGGAAATTCATTTGTGCATTATAAATGCAATATTGTTCTTTTAGACATGACTGTTTTTATATTCTGTGTGCGGCTGTGTGTGTGATCAGGTGTTTTCCCTAAATCTATTCCAATTCTTTGTGAAAAGAAAAAAGCTACGTTTTCCACAGACGGATTTTCTTCCGTCAGGGTTTAAGTGTTTCACGTCGTAAGCGAGACAGCAGTGGCCTAAATTTTACTCTCTCAGACAATACTTAGGTTATATCACGTGTGAGAAGTCTTAACTGTACTCTTTTAAACTTCGAAATAAATATAAATCTATATCTATAAATCTATATATACTTTTCTGAAAGTGCGGTCTTCATTTGCGCCATTTTTTTCAGTGTAGTGTGTAAGGCTCCGCAAGGGAGCCATTAGTATCGCTAATCCACTTTACAGGGGTTCTTAACGTGACAAAAGCCTTATCTCCAAGCCTTCATCCATTTTTTCACTTTTGGATATTGAAATGTCTATAAAAATAAAGGGGAGTAATAATCTAGATTTGAATACATGGCAGTTGTGTATTACTGTAGCCAAATAGGACCGTTAAGTAATTTGAGGCCAAATAAGAACGATGCACACAGCGCAGAGCAAACACACGCCGAAACATACACAAAACTTACACACACATGCACACAAACACCTTAACATCAGAAGGTGACAAATAAACTGAAAAGTGTATACTTACAACTTAGACTCTTGTGTTTTATTGAAGATTTACTATTTGTAGTCATTGCAGTAATTTCTTTTTTTTAAATGTAGTTGTACAAAGTCCTTTTTAAAAGGATTAACATGGTAATGCTTATTTTTGTACACATATGCAAACTATGAAAAGAACAAACCAAATAAGAATTCAGTGCATTACATTTGTTCAAAACAGGTGCTATTCAGAGTTCAAATACTCATTTTGCACATTTGAGACAGAACAGGCTAATTTAAAGCAAAAAACGTTTCATTACCCCTTATCCGCAATGAGAGGAAAATGTAATATATATATATATATATAAATATATTCTAGCAAAGTTCAATTTAAAGCCAGTGGCACAGAACTAAACTTAATGCAGCACGAAAGCGAGGACAAAGACAATACGATCATATCTCATTTTCCCTAAAATGAACTCCATTATGTTTGACCTCCATTCACATTAATCTCTTTCACAAACCGCAGGGTTTAATATCTGAACGTTAGCACAGACAGAGGGACCTAAATACAGAAATCACTTGACTATAATAAGAATAATTAAAAAAATAAAATAAATGTCTTACAATTCCCCAAACAAGTCAAACATTTCCCTCAGACATGAAATCTGCATTTTAAAGATCAACTCGGTTCATTTTTCAGATGTTTATTAAGCGTCAGTGATGTTGATTATCATATACATATATTTATTATACATATATTTTTTTAGCGTGTTGAGATTGAGGAGTGAGGTCTCTCTGATGGTGGGGTGAGGGAGGGGGTTGGGCGATGCTTTGAAGGGGCCACTGGTGACAGATAGACTGAAGTTCAACAGAAAATCTGTCCTCATAAATATGCTAACAGCCCCAACCCCTGCCAGCCTCTTTTCTTTCACCTCCATCACGCCTTCCCTCATTCCTCCTT